>CAHIKZ030005300.1:80000-135000 GCA_903632075.3 Acanthosepion pharaonis
CATATATTGTGAATTCCTTTAATAATATTTTTTTAAAAGAATTTCTCTTAATTTCCTATCTGATGTCAAAGCAATTCATTTGCGCTGTTTCCCAAAGAACACTTAATGCCGGCATACTAAATACATTTTGTAAACTTTTGCTATCAAAGAGTTTTTTTGTATTCTTAAGCATTTCCCGCACCCCCCTAGCAAGGTGAGAAGCCACTAGCACGCAAGCGGTTGTAGAGGATTTGGAACGAGAGCAGATAGGAATAATAGAGAAAATGATGAAGATAAGGATAGTGGAGAGACCAAGGCAACTGGAGATGTCGATTGACATTACATTTGAATAGTTGGAGATTATAGCTATCAGGTAAACAGGAATAGGGAAGCGAGTTTCAAAAGAGAGAGGTGCGGAATATGAAGGTATTGGTGTAGAAGAATAGGCTACAATTATCAGTTTCCACAGTGAACGTGTGAGTGTGGGATGCCAACCTCGTAGGACGCTTGAATTCGCGAAGTCTGGAAACCAGCGAAAGCAGCTCATCGGAGCAATTACCATGAAAGTATTTGTAAAAAAGATATATCCGTCTCAGGATCTTATCAAGAACCGCGAGGCAAACAGAAGGGGCTCCAGACCATATATAGCAGCAATACTCTATGCAAGGGCCAATGGTTGATTTGTAGATTTGAATGATCGATTCCATGGAGAAAAATTTCCTGGTGCGGCACAGGGAGCCAACTTCCCTTGTGGGGATCGAAGCAATTGACTCAGTGTATTTTTCCATCTACGTTATGTAATATCATGAATTGTGCTGAGGTTATTTTAATCTTCTTGATTGAAATAAGAAATTTTTTTCTAAGTTACGAAAGAAATCGATAAACATGTACTTCTGTTTAATACGCCCATTATTTATTGACTTCAAATATCGTTCAAAAATTCTCGTATTAAACAGAAGAAACTACGGTAATTATTGTTTTGCTGTTATTAGATTAACCGTAATTTTTGAAGATAACTTTTGAATTCTTTGTATTTCATCATGTTGAAGTCTATGAGGCAATACCAAACTACATGCAAACACAACATTTACTATTTGCATCACGTACATTTGCCTAACTGCCAAGACAAATCAAAGCTTTGTAGATATTTCGCAAACAGAAAGTATATTCCTGGATACTTTCACGAGAAGAGGCAAAAACAGGAAATATTAAACAGAGGAAACACATTTCCAGGACGCCAAAAGCCATGAAATGTAAAAATATCAAAGCCGTCACTTACGGAGTTAATTATATAACATATATCTGTGTTCTTATTTTGGCCGTATTCTTTTAGATATCATGGATCTCCACAACTTCCTCTTCCTCGCAGCTCTATATCTAAGTGTATTTTTGCTATCCTTCACAGTCACTGTTTTTTAAACCATTAAGCGAAGCTCGTTATGTATATTACTAGATGTATCTTTCTGGCCTTTATGTATTCAGTATGACGAGAGAGAGTCAAATATTTCCAGCTTTATATATGTTCTATGGGAATATGTGAGTTCAGATTTCTCTTCATAATTATAACTAAAAAATGTTATTTGTGACACAGATTCGCTTATAACTTTCTCGTTACTCACATGATCCGTCCATACTAATTTCAACATCATTCTTTAGAGTGTTATTTCACTGACCTCAAGAATAATTTTCACCTTTGAAAAAAGATATTACTATTCATTGCAATGGAGAATGTTTGACATTATCTTTCAGCACAACTTCTTTGGTTCTAATTAAATTTTCGTCCATCTTAATATTTTGCTTAGAGTTTATATCTCTTCGAAGGCCCTTACAGAGTCGCATTTCACACCATGTATTAGAAATATTTTAAGTAGTTAAAAGATGTTAATACATTCTCACTTTATCGAATCCTACATTAATTTCATGACCAAGGTCGAAATAAATAAAGATTTGTTTTTGTTTAAATAAGTAGCTTTTTCTCATTGGTGACTCAATCGTAAATGGATGGGAGAAATCCAAACATATTCAAATCTTACAAGTAATATAGGATTTCAAACATTTAGAATAAGAAGTGAAATTTTTCACAATCAGTATCTCCAGACGAACGATCATTTTACTTATTTGAATATACATTTATAAGGTGTTTCCTGAATTGAATGATATAGTTGACGTTCGGGGACTAAAAAGACGCACGAACAGGAAATGATAAAAAAAATAGAATTACAAGCTTCTCGTATTTTTTCGCGCGCATGTACAGTCTGATGAATTCCTAAACGACGAACCTTTTCATAAACGATATTTTTTTTCAACATTTTCCATTTTTTTTTTTTTCATGAATGATATAGTTGACGTTCGGGGACTAAAGATACGAACAGGAAATGATAAAAAATGTGAATTGAATATATATATATATATATATATATATATATATATATATATATATATATATATATATATATATATATATATATATATATATATATATATATATATATATATATATATATATATATATATATATATATATATAGAGAGCTTTTTACCAGTTGACCCAAGCGGATCGTCAAAGGAAAGTTAGCCAGCTTTCCTGACGATCCGCTTAGGTTAAACCTTCAGTAGATTTCTCTGCCTCTAGGTTTGACTAGGTCTGCTCTATTGAGTACTTTTAGTTACTTGATTACTCGTAATGGTTTTTTTTTCTTGGGCTTTGGACCAGTATTCTTTAGGATTATTTTGTACAGACGTTCATGTTCCTAGCACTTTTTTTTTTTAAAACCTTTTTTCCTTCGAGATTGATTTGACCATTAGCAAATCAAGAAACAGAATGTTTTCGAGGCGAATGTAGTTATATATATATATATATATATATATATATATATATATATATATATATATATATATATATATTCTAACTATTAATACGTCACGGAGTTTCATGCACAACGCAATCTTCAGATGCTGACTTAAGACTGAACTTTAAATAATTTAAATTTTGTTCAATATATGGAGTTATTTCAACGTGATACCAGTGAGGTAAAATATATTTTTATTAATATATTTTATTATTTGGTTATATATATATATATATATATATATATATATATATATATATATATGATGTATATAGTTTTAACGTATGCTATGTTTATTGGATAAAGTTATCAAAATCTGCGATTGAACATATGGAAATATAAAAATGAATATTGAAGTCAGACTGTTTCATGCTAGACGCAATCCTCAGTCCTTGTGGGGCTGTTGATAGCTTCTTGCACCAACTTACTAGTAACCGCGACCGAGGGTTTGAATATACTGGTGCTGATCATATTGTTTAGCATTCTAAATAACACGCCCTCTCTCAGGTCTGCTCAGCATAGTTGCAGAATAAACCACATGGTAATAAAAAAATTAATTCCATGGCCGAACGTTTTTCTTCTTCAAAAGTATAACGGAATTAAAAGAGTGCTTAATATAATGATCATAAAACGAATGGGTTTGTCAAGTTAACATATAAAATATCCTTGACACTGATCTTCCTGCCGAAGCCATCTCAGTGGAAACAATGTTTGCAGGAATTTTAGTACCGCAGATATTTTATGTCTTAAATTTTTATATAGTTACGTCTACAGATTTGCTAAAAAATGAGAAATATGAAAAAATATCTCAAACTTAATAGAATCAAAGATTTATTGTCAAAATAATTATTTTATTATTATCCAGAGGAAAAACAATTGAATTTTTTAAATTATATTTTACTGTTTAAAGAACGTACGAAATTTGTCTAAAACTAGGTTTGCTTGTGTCAGCACCCGATCAAATATTAGTATAGGATTTATATATATATATATATATATATATATATATTTTGCTATGAAAAACATATTGCTTTGGCACAATAAAATTTAAATAACTGACAGATTTTAATGAGCTTTTCCACACATATAAACAGATGAATTAAGTTATTTAATATATGCTTATTATTTTTTAGCAATTACTGATATTTTTTTTTTTTTATTTGTATCTGTTTCCCCCCACGTTTATGAAATTTCAAGTAATTAATTTTTGTGCCGATTAAAGTTTATATTAGTTATACGCAGATATCCTTGGATAAATTAAACTATATTTTGTATAAATAAGGATCCACAATTACTGAAATTCTTCTCTTAATCATAAAATTAAAAAAAATGCAATAAAACTAAGATATTATTTCATTAGAAAATATTTTAATTTCTTTTCTCAATAAAATATATTATGGAAAAAAGTGGCATAAGAAAAGTGCTGATTTCGATGAATACTGACTTCTTACATGAAGTGATTTGATTTAAAAAAATATAATATTGTAAGGTTTATTTTTTTCAATCTCTCTATTTATTCGTCCCGGTTAGGTGATATGACATAAAAACCGTATTTACTAATAATGAATGGAGAAGATTATCATACTTCTCTGAACGCCCAGAATTTTAAAATAATTATTGCGTGTATGTAAACGTGCCTATTACGGGCGTTCATAAAACGAAATTATCAAAAATGAATGATTATCTATAATTAATTTAAACCCAAAATGTATATATATATATATATATATATATATATATATATATATATATATATATATATATATATATATATATATATAGTTGGGTTTCACGCACACAGCGATCGTCAGAACTACTGATTAATTTTTAAAATTTGGATTTATTTATGGTTGCATATATCGGCCTTTCATATTAGAAGGAAGGAAACATTGTCGTCCAAACGTCCCTTATACTTACGCAGACGTACATACACGCGCGTACACGCATTACAGCTCACACAAACATAAACGATGTGAAGTCGAAGTATAGCACTAGTCAGTCGCTAATCTTGCCTTCCTCCTAAGCTATTCTCAATGACGAGTTATATAGGCCTTCTCTTGCACTTATGCATATTAGGCATATTAATTTGCCAGTACCACTACAATAAACATATATGAACAATAAAACATATGTGCATCCATCTGTCGTTTCGCGCATACGTACGCAATTTGTCCCCGTATTCAATATTGGATTGTGTAGCGAACATCGTAGTAACAAAGGAACGCCTACCAAAAGGTAGCAGTAATTTCCCACAGCCAACAAAATAAATTACTAAACAAAAGAAATAATTCTTAAGTGCAGACATGAAAACAAATATCTGTTAAATTTATACAAAACAGATAAAAAAATACTAACCAAAACTGCCACATAAACCATCTGAGCCATTGACCTTACGTATCGAGTAAGTATATATGTGTGAATGTGTTAGCCTCACTTCAGCGTTGTACTTCTCCTATGCTACTTGCTAACCAATTTTATAGAGACCATCCTGCTCTTATAGTAACCGCTTGGTAAGAGAAAAGATTGGTTCATAATTTTCTAAGTGTATGAGTGCGAAGTAGATTGCGACATATACGTTGTTATTTGAGCCCGGTAC
Organism: Acanthosepion pharaonis; assembly: GCA_903632075.3. Classification (NCBI taxonomy): domain Eukaryota; kingdom Metazoa; phylum Mollusca; class Cephalopoda; order Sepiida; family Sepiidae; genus Acanthosepion; species Acanthosepion pharaonis. Next base: position 85,425 of record CAHIKZ030005300.1, read on the forward strand.
GTCAATCACATTTTCCTCAACGATAAATACTTTTTTGCATGTGAATTGTCCTTTCAGGACGCAGGTGATCATGGCTCTCCACATAACCCCTATCCCTTGCAGTTCTTGAAATTTCCTTCCTTTTACTACCTCCCCCAGACGACGTTCTGTCACCCACTTGCTTAAGACAACTAGGTAGGACATGCGTTGTTTTCCCTTCTATCTCTTTCCCTCTATTCGACCCATGTATCATATTTTCCGGGCCCTTTTACCACATATTATGTCCCAGAAACTCCTGCTTCCTCTTCCTAGTGGTAAGTAGAAGCTTCCTCCTTGTTTGCATACTCCCTAAGACCTCATCGTTGCTCACACGCTCAGTCAATTATATCTCTAGCGTCCTTCAGTAGGACCACATCTCAGTCACCTGGAGTCTCTTCTTCATCTTTGAGGAAATCGTCAATTATTCGCTGCCGTAAAGAATGAGGTATTTCACGTAATAGTTCAGTATTCGCGTATAATCATAATAATATATCAAGTATAGAAGAGGAATTGTATTTAAAATAAATTATCACTAAAACGTTTTTAGTAAGAATATTCGTCATTTTCTGATAAATTAGTAAATATTTTCGTTTTCCAAAATGGTCATATTTATCGCCCAGAAGTTTTTCCATAACTATCTTCTAAATCTGACAAGCGAAGACGCTGAATGTCATCGGTTGGTCCAGCAGAATTTGATTCCCAAAGGGAAAAAATCGTATTGACAGCTACTTAGATAAAGTGAATACGTGCAGAGCATATATATATATATATATATATATATATATATATATATATATATATATGTGGGTGTGTTTATGTGTGTGTAGTCGGTGTATTTCATTTCGTTTTTTTGTAATGTTTTTCTTTTTAAAGTTTTGTCTATCTAACAATTGAAGATACATTCAGAAGATGGATATTCACACATTACGAAAATATATTTCAGAAAAAAAAATATATCCATTGACGAAACTGCCAACATATTTATTTAATTTCTTTATGGAAGAGAATTTTTTCTCTAGGACTTCTTTCATACAATATTCATTCATTCAAAAGTAAATATGTATAAAGTGTGCCTATGTCTGTGTGTGTGTGTGTGTGTCTTTTTGTGTGTGTGCGCGCGTGTTTGCATGTGTCTTTGTGTGAGAGATACAGTGGGGAGGAGAGTGAAATGGGTCGACAAAACTATTTCTTTTATTATTTTCTTACTTATATACATAAAAATATATTATATTGCATTATTAAATGTACAACATTTACCAATTTATTCAAACAACAATATATATATATATATATATATATATATATATATATATATATATATAACTAAAATCTTGTTAATCCGTATGGATAATCTCAAGGAGGAGGAAATCCTGAGAGCCAATAATTTAATTTAAATGAAAACAGAAAAATTAAGGCTCCATATGTAATAATTTATTTCACTTGAGAATTTTATTTTTCTCTTGGTCATCAGAATTGACTTTCAAAAGGTGAAATGAAAAATGAATTTAAAAATTTCACTTCTGGCGGGAAGTGTTAAGCTTATATAAAATGATATAGAGGGTGCTGAGGAATGGTATGAGATACATGATCAAGTTTAGAGAGGGAAGAGAGAATGATAAATTTTATTTTTATATTTCTTTATATTGTAATCCCTAAAATTGAATAAGGAGTGCGTTAGGATCAGATATTGACCTATTTAATCGGTCAACTCAACGGAAATTATATGGGAAAAGGAAAAGGAGAAAAAAAAGAAAAAGGAAAAGAAGTGTGAAGTTAAGAGATAAGAGATATACATAGGGTTTGTGGAGAAAGAAGAGAGGTGGTATAGCTTTAGCAATTTAGAAAAGAATAGATTTTAACGTTTGATTGTAATTTAAATGTTTAAAAACTCCACAAGGAAATAAAATTTAATGCTTGTTAGCAATTTCTATATTCAACATCTCCACAAATAAATTAGGGATTTAATGTACGTCGAATACTATATTAATAAACGACAATATTTAAAAAAAATATCAATAGCAATATTTCAATGTGAATGACTGTTAAAATAAAATCTTTATTTGTTTATGATCATAAATATATAATTAAGGAAAAAAGAATTTATAAGATTTTTATATAATTAACCAAGTAATTTAAATTAAAACACCTAAGTCATTGGAATTAAATGATTATTAATTATATTTAGAGAAGCATATGTATAAAGTCCTGGACATTTCGATCCTAGATTTATTTATCAATATTTAGCAGGATATAAATACAAGTTCGGGAAACATGGTATATAATTTTATAAATGTGTTTCTCCGGATATAAATGATAATCTTTTAATTCAAATCTCGTCAGTCTTTTAACTTAATCTTTTTGGTTAATTATACCAAAACATTATATTCATTTATACTTAATTTACTATCGAAATGATATTTTCATAATTAATTAAACACAGCTTAGTATCATAAGCACGTGTAGCTTTATGAAAAAGTTCATATATATATATATATATATATATATATATATATATATATATGGAATATTTTTTCAACAATTTACAAGATGATCTTCAGCCTCTCTAACATTCTATCTTTCTGTCCTGGTGTAAAATGGTGCCTTACGCGTTCACGTAGGATTTAATTTTCAGGGTTTTTTTTTTTTTGTTCACTGCTCTTAAAAGACTGTCAAAAATGAAACAACAGTCTCACGTGTCGAACGTCATATGGATTGAGTTGGATCATTCTAATTGATCTCTTTAGGCTATGTTTTAATTATGACCCCTCTTGCTTATCTGACCACCTCATCCAGTATTCCTCGCAACTGTCACCTTTCTCGTAATCGTTCTTGAATGGAATTAGAAGATTGCAGCAAAATATTGAAGCTGGTACTATTAGAGAATTATATTGTTCGCCTCAAATTTGCTCAGTTAGGGAGACAGTGGTTCTGGCACAAAACAATTTTAACCATTTCTATTTCGAGCCCTATAACTTATTGTATCAAGATGGCTAAACCTCTTTTACTGAAGTGCTAAAAAATCTATTAGTTTAGTGTTTTTTTTTATATATTAAACATTTAATGGGGTGGGCAAATATGCTGTCACACGATTTGGACAAATGTACTATCACACATCGGATCAATATATATATATATATATATATATATAGATAGATAGATAGATAGATATGGGTAAGTTGTTAATTCTTCGGACTTAACAATAAATTCTTTACACAAAATGCTGATATTTGGCTATTTTGTCATACACTTGTAAATATTTCAAGCTGAGAGATTCTAAAATAACATTTGTAGCTGCATCTCTCTCTAACAATCAATCTCTCACTCATTCTGTCTCTCTACATCACTCTCTCTCTCTATATATATATATGTTCGTGTTTATGTGTCTGTTAGGAGACATGCATGACTCTCTCTCGTTATACACACACACACATATATATATATATATATATATATATCTATATATATATATATATATATATATATATATATATATATATATATATATATATATATATCTACATAAATACAAACTGAATTCAGGCTATATCCATAGAGAATATTCTATACAATTTTTTCACATTTCTATTTCATATGAAGGAAGAGATATGTGAACACACACACACACACACACACACACACACACACACATATATATATATATATATATATATATATATATATATATATATATATATATATATCAAGAAAGAGATATGTGAATAAGAATTTGTATAGTATAATCTCTATGGATATAGCCTGAATTCAGTTTACATTTGCGTATTACTGTTTAGAATGTTACGCTTTTATTAAAACCACCAATCTGACCCAGAAATTTAACACACGCAGACACACAATCATCGCTCACATTTTCCCAGACGTACTACAACTCATATATCATTATATATATATATATATATATATATATATATATATATATATATATATATATATATATATATATATATTTATTGTGTGAGAGAGAGAGGAGAGAGAAATGAAAAGTATTTTGACAGGCAGAGTTCTGCTGAAGTTTCTCCATAGAGTAATATTATTGATTGAATTTCCCTTGGAGTTTAGTCTGGGACCGGTATTCTCCATTTATATGCCTGACAATAAATCCTTCCACGGTATCATTTTTTTCTTTAAAAAAGAAGCTAAATCTGTTCACTAAATCTGTCAAGCTCTGTATAAAAACTGCGAGGTTCGGGTTCTGTTTTCAGACATCTCGAAGAATTTTGACAGAATTTTTGCATGCTTGTCTCCTTCAGAAACTGCCTGTCTCTGCTGTCATTGACTGTTACTAGATTTGAAAAATCTTTGTTAATAGATCCGGTATTAAATATCTTGTAGCTTTCATATTAATATGCCCCGACCGGGTTCTTTCCTTGCACATACTTTGTTTATTATCTTCATCAACGAACACATCTATTTCATCAGTCCTCAATTAAGTGTTCATGCTGATGACACAAAAATTTTCTTTAATGTACTTTTGGTAGGTCTGAAAATGTAGAACTTGCAGCTGATCAATGAAAATTATATTGAACCAGTTGTTACTTGATGCAAGTAACTGGTTTAGCAAGACGATAGTGGATAAGAATTGCTGAAGGAAAACAAGGGGAGAAACAAAAATAATTGTCTATAAATCTTTTAATATTAATTTTTCTTATAAGCTATATTTCTCGATACATCGACCGTATACAATTAAGTGTACAAGGTCTCAGTTTTGTACTGTTGTATAATAGATTTTATTATTTTACTGTTGTATTAACTATCTCTAACTGTAAGTACTATTCTAATATTTTATTTTATTGCATTTATCTCCTTTTAAATATATTTTCGGGTTCTTGCTTCTACGCAAGCTGCAGTCTTGAAAATTTAAATGCAACATCAATGGCCATCTACTGTCTTGCTGATTCCTACTCTTGTATTGTTCTTTCTCCTCACTAAAGTTTATCATTTTCTTTCGCTCTCACTATACCCCAGCGAATTTGCCGCATTATCGTCTTTCTTTTAGTATTTTCTTTTTTTATATACAGAATTAACTATGACACAATGTTGATATTGGACAAGATAGAGACCGGCACGATCTGTTAAAGGAGGCAGGGAATGAAAACGAAAAGAATGGACAAATTATAAATTGTATGGAGAGGAATTGTGCGGTTATCAGCAAAATGATCAGACCAAGGCACGTGTTGCGAATTCGAGATGTCAAAAATCAAGTACACAAAAAATTACATATTTCGGAAGTGTTTTAATAGAAGCCAGAAAGTCTGTCAAAAAAATCAGATGACCCATTGGAAAAACGAAATGTGCATTTCAAAAAATAAACAAAATATTAATGAACAGGAAATGTTTTGTTTTTTTTAAAAAAAAAGAGTGGAAATGTGGATAAATTGCAATAGAAAAGAAACATGAGACAACAGCGATATATTGCTACAAAAGAATGTTGAGAATACTTACTGGACATATGAATAACGAATATGTGTTTTTTACGATAATAGATATGAAAAGAATCCTGTATAGAGAATCAGAATGAAGATATTTGAAATGTCTGGGTTAGATACTGCTTGTATAATTTGATTCTCACCAGGCAAGAGGGACAGAAGTAAGAAGCTGGTGACATAACTAAAAATATTTTGTCAATGATTTCCAGAACAGGGAGTGATAACGATACAGAAAAGAGAAAACGAATAAAGGATAAGAAGTTGTGGAGAGTTCTGATCGCCCGCGTCATGACGGTCCACATTGCATAGAAGAATTACAGCTTTTACTATTCATCTCACACTAATCTTTCTCGATAATTTCATCCATCAAATCCTGTCTCTAGTAAATTTCTTACTTAATTCAACATTATGTCAACGATCCGAAAACGTATATTAATTTATTCTTAATACCATATCATACGTCGTTCATTTAACATTTAACCCATGACAATATACCTCCTTGATCTTGTATTTTCTTGTTCTTCCACAGTTTATCAGTTTACTAATCGATTTCTCATGCACTAATAGGTGTTTTACAAAACTGAAAAGGATAATTGGCTTTATGTCTTTCTTACAGTGTCTACATGTTACGTTCTAGAATAAGGTCAACTTATTCTTATTTTCAGTTTTTTTAACTGATTGGGGTCTAATATCGAGTAAATATAAACCCAAAAAATTTCCAGCTTTCATGGTGCAACGAAAACTGTGATTGTTTCATATACAGATAGACTTTGGCTCAACACCTTGTCGACATTAGAGTTGTCATTGTTTCTATCGTGAAAATTCTTGAATGTAATATTAGACAACTTCCTATATTTAGTTAGTATATCGCTAGCTAACATTTCTCCGTTGATTCTATTATTATTATTATTATCATTCGATTTTGTTATGGACATTACTATTAAGTTGCGGAAAGACCTAAGGCAGGTCGTGGTGTGTTGTTATGGCCACATTTCATGTTAATTTTTTTTTTTTTTTTTTATTCCGATGAAGTCATCTAGCGTTACATAGACAATTAGTGTGTTACTTTAAGACAATTTTCTGTATGTCTCTTAGCTGGGGTTTCCAGGGGATTCTTTCAATGTGTTGTTTTGTTCCATTTTTATAATTCAAATATTTTATTACCACTGGTATTATTCTTGTTTCAATTTCATTTTTTCTATTTCAATTTCAGGTCTTTGTATTTTGATAGTTTTTCAAATTCCTTGGTTGCTATGTTACAATCCGCTGGAAAACCATATCAATTAGTAGGCAAGTTTTTTCTTTCTGGTTTTACAATAATGTCCGGCCTATTTGCTTCAATTTTTCTGTCTGTCATAATCCCATAGAATGGTGACATCTTCTATTTCTGTAACCGGCGCTGGCCGATGTTCATAGAAGTGTTTGTTTACACATTTTCCAAAGTGTTTGCACATTGTCCAGTGTAAGTATTGCCCCACTCTATCGTGACGATTTTTATATTCATTTGGGGCAAGTATAGAACATCCTGAGATTAGATGGTCTATTGTTTCTTGGTATTTGTCACAGAACCTGCATTTTGGATCCACATTATTATGTATGATATTTGCCTGAAAATTCCTATTGAAAAAGACTCTGGTCTTGCGCTGCAAGAATAAAGCCTTCAGTTTCAGACTTTAATCCAGATGCTCGTAACCATCGATGAGTATTAACTTTATCAACATTGGGTTTATTTGCACGTTCTGGATAAGGTTTGTCTTGCCAGCGTTGTTTTCATCTGTTCAAGGGCTTTTATCCTTGGCTTTCTTTTTCATATCTTTTGCTGCAATAGTTGGTTCTTGGCTTGGATTTACTACAGAATCTACAATTTACTGCCTTCTTTATTATTGAATATTTTTCTTTCTGTTTTCATGTTGTTTCACTAATTTTATCATCCAGTCATTTGTTGTTTCCAAGTTAGTAAGCCAATAGTTGTTGTCTTGTATGACAATTCTATGAATAAGACCTCTTCCACCTTCTTTACGGTATGTATAGAGACGGTCTACATCAGCCTTGGATGATGCATTATACTTAGAAAGAAGCTTTTCTTGTTTTAGGAATCCATTTGTCTGATGTCATTTAGAGTCCAGTTCAAGATGTTGAAACTATATTGGACCACTGGGATGGCAAGGTTATTAATGGCCATAATTCTGTTCTGAGAATTCAATTCAGTTTTTAATACCAGTCGTACCCTTCTATAGTACTCTTTACGCACTATTTCTTTCATTTTCTTATGGTGAATTCCTTCACTCTCATTTACACCTTAGGTACTTATAAGCTTCTCCTTGTTCTAAATCTTTTATTGTTAGCAGGGTCTAAACTAATAGAGGAAGTTTGTTGTAACGATCCTCGTAAACTGTAGCTTTAGCACATTTATCCAAATTGAATTTCATTCCAATGTCTTCACTGAAGCATTTTACAGTTTGCAGAAGACCTTCAGCTCATTGTCATTCCTAGCATACAATTTTAAGTCATCCATGTAAAATAGATGGTTTATTTTTTTTTGAGCTATTTTTGTAACCGCATTCTGTCTTGTTAAGTTGGCTGGTTAATTCTTGATATGCAAAATAATAAAAGGAGACAAAGAGTCACCTTGAAATATTCTCTATTGATGTTTATTTCGCCAGACTTATAGGTTCCATTTTATGATTGAGGTAAAAAATCGACATACATTTTTGATGAAATTGATGATAACGGGTGATAATTTTTGTACATAAAACTTTAAGATCCAGGAATGTATACTATCGAATGCTTTACGATAATCTATCCAGGCAATTAAGATTTTTTTTTCCACGGAAGCAGTTTTCCAGGATCATCCTATTAATAAGTAATTGGTCTTTCATTCCTCGTTTGCACCCTTTTTGTTCAAGTGGTTAAAATATTATTATTATTATTATTATTATTCTATTAAAATTGCTGTTGTTGTTGTTGCCGTTTTTTATTTTATTTATCTCCAAAATATTTTAGTTGTCTTTGAACATCATCTCATGGTTATTCCATCACCTTCCGTACTATATTGAAGATACGAATGTTTTAACAGTTGTTGACACAGAAAAGGGAATTGATAAAGCCAGTTGATATATCAGCCAATTTTTTGCCCTCAACTTAGTATTCAAAACTTGGGAGAGGCCTGGAACGAAATTTTCTCCTGACGGCAAAACATACGTTAAATAACACGGTTGAGCCTGCTCTCTAGTCATATGTGGTAAACAGTATTAAAAAAAGGAAATATCTTAACTCGAATTAGCTGGATGAACAGACGTTGATTTCGGAGTGCGTAACCCTTCCACAATAAGGCTTTGACTTCTCATGGTCAAACAACTACTGATGAGGCCCTGAGAATTTAATCAAATGCTTGTTTTACTCTTTCTTATGCTGTCATTCCTTACATATTCATAACCGTAGAAATGAGATTACTGCTTCTTGATGAAGGACAATCTCTGAATAATTTCACCTCAAAAACATTCTGAATACATTAAAGTATAAAATGATATATGTCATTATCCTTTTAAAGAAAAACATATCTGAATAATTTAGTCTTCTAGTCGTATGAATTTATTTTTAGTATATAGATTGAAAATTGATAGGTTGTGCTTTTTAAGAGCACATGGCTGTAACGTATATCAGATCAATGGAAACGTTTTTGCCGGACTTTCATTGTTAATATAAAATGACAGTAACTTCATACTGACGTTTGTTTTGGCGCCGATATTTTGTGTGTTCTAGTTGAAACCTCTCACCGTTCCATTATGTGTCAGACTTTAGAAAATGTCATTTTGTCCACTAATTATTGGCTAAATGATGGGGGATGGACACTTGTTTCACTTTCGACATGTTATGTCATATGAATGTCGAAAAGATATAAGCATTAAAAATCAGAATAATTATTTGGATCGTGCTTCGGTTCTTTGGACGCTAAAGAATCGGTTATTCGAAATTCGCCAGGATGATTTGAACATAAAGGATCATCCATGCTCCAGTTGAACATCCGCCATCTATAAAAGACACTCTGCTTGTCATCATGGAGAATAAGACGAAGACTTGGCTAAGGGTTTGCCAATCGATATCTCGATAGCCTTTCAACATTTGTAGATTTGTGGTCGTTTCCAAACAGAAAAAAAGGCAAAACAAACTTGATTAATATTCTGCTGCGATACGAAAGAGCAGTTCGCAAAAACTCTGTTCAAAGGCGGTGAAAAATGTGTTTGCACTTGACGTAAACGAAGTTCTAAACAAGCTTGTGAATGTGCAAAACTTGTAGCTAATGAAGGCTTGCAACCAATGAAATTTTTCCCGTCTTTGTTAGGATTACAGAGGAATAATCCACTGCGCGCTTCTTCCAGCTGCTGCAAAATAATTGCAATGAAGTATTTCAACCAAATCACCAATCTCATTTTGACAATTAAAAAGGCGGATATTGTCAAATCAAAAGGTTTTCCACCACGTCAAAGCAAGGATACATGTTGCAAAACAGACCTTGCTGGAACTTAATGAGTCAAAATGTGAATGACTCTCGCAACCAACGTATTGTTCTGACATGTCTCCATCGGAATAATATTTGTTCCTGTCTCTACAATACAATATAAATGACAAAAGATTGACTCATTTCTGTTTGTGGAAAACTGCGTCAAAACCTGCTTCCAACAAAAACAATATGGAGTTTCTGCGAAAATAACATTAACAAGATATAGAACAAAAGGAGAGAGTTTATTAATATATTGGTGACTGTATATTTTATTATAAATTTTACTTTGTATGTAAATATTTAAAATTCATTTTCTAATCGGGCACGAAGTTTTGCAAAGATGTAATATAACTCTTCATAAAGTAAATGAAAGCACAATAAAAACTATGGCGGGTATACAGCACTAGATAAAAAGTAACAATAAACATATGTTAATCTTTTGGAAATACTGATATCCATTCAGATAAAACAAAATAACATATTTTACCACGCTGAGAATATGACTGAAAAATTGCACATTATAGTACGAAAGTTAATATATTCAAATTTTATCTAGTTTCATCAAAACAAATAAATAAATTCTGGATAACGACATTTTTTAACGCTCATGTTCATTATGAAACATCCGTATTGGTGAATCCATAACATTAACGTTATTATTGCATTTTCGAAACATAATATTTTGTTTTATATTTTTGGTTTTCTTAAAGTTGATTCAGCATGAAGGATACTTCAAATGTCGATCTGTTTTCTAATCTCAGCTCTCAATCGTTTTTCTATTTATTCTTATTACCTTGAGGAACTGGGATCTTTAAATGATGTCTATATTCGGTTAGAAATATATTTCTGCACATTCTGAGAGGATCTCAAGCGATTATTTTTTTTTTGTTGCGACCATTTTAATCAAACACATAATCATACAAACACACACAAACACACATACACACATATATATATATGTACATATATATGCAAATATATATATATATGCAAATATAAATATTATATCATATATATAAACATATATTTATATATATATATACACACACACGCATATATATATATACACACACATCATATATAGATATATACACACATATATATATATATATATATATATATATATATATATATATATATATATATATATATATATATATATTCATCATATATATATATATATATCATATATATATATATATATATATATATATATATATATATATATATATATATATATATATATATATATATAACTATTACCTATCTGTCTACAGATTCTCGGATCTTCATAATTTGATTAATTATTATTATTATTTTGTTATATAATAGGATTCATTTTGCTTCCGTTCTATCAGCATTATTATTGTATTAAAATCCTATTCAGAATTTATTTGTTAACATCGTTTGATCTTGAAGGATGTTTCAAACGTCGGCCTGTTTTCTTATTTCCGATTTCAAACGCTTCCCTAGTTATTTTTACTATCCAGCCACTATCATTTTTAAATGAATTCTTTATTCTACTAGGATTATATTTTTTGCCCATCGTGAGAGGTTATAAAGAGATATATTTTTGTTCCGATCTTTACTTAAAGAGATGACACATCAGCATCTCAAGTCTTGCCCGCCAATCGCAAGGCATTTCTTTCTATTTTTTTTTATTACTCTCTTCGTCTCCCCCTCCTCCTTATTTATCTCTCCTTATTCGTTTTTGGTCTCTTTGTATATATATATATATATTTTTGATGCTACAAGTGTCACTATGATTACAGTCGTAAAAATATTTTCTTTTGACTTTATTAATAAAAATCTGATTCAGATAACGTGAATGGATCGAGCAATGTCCTTATCCGGTGGAATTTGAAAATAATTTTCATTATAATAATTTTCATATTAAATAATCTTACTGTGTTCTTGATATTTTAATTCAATTTACACTGTTGCGCCCATCAAACGACACGGACATATGCATTAGCTCACACTTTAACATACAGACACGTACACTAAAACACAGATAAATATATGGAGAATATAAAAATGATAGCTTCTTCAAAAATAACACTTACCACTCAAGAACAATTAACTAAGATCACGTTGAAGACTCAATATGAGGTAAAGCGATATCCATTTTTTAATATTACATTAATCTTGTTCGGTCCTTTTGCTAAGTCTATAAATAGATACGATTTATTCTGCAATTCTAATGGACAATTCCCTTTTTTTCAATATTCTTATAATAAATATTGTGATGTATTAGTAGGGTAAAATATAGAAATAAATATATCGCCTATATTTTCCAAAGTGCTGTTTCATATCTCATGTAAATTTCGCCGAGTGTACGGTTAGTGTAAATTGAACTTGGCATACCAAGTTCAAATCCTTATCACAATTTTTATTTTCCACAACACAGTAACATCCTTGGAAAAGGGAAGATCCCATACATCGCCACTTAGTTTCAGCCTGAATAGCAGGTATGAGCAATTATGATTATTTACACTGTTTACATCGGGAATACTCTCATTATCTGTCCTGTTATTACAGCAAAATTTCATCCGTTTGGCCCTCCGGCCTTCATCCGGTGTATATTGGCTTCTGTAGCCTGCAGTGAACTGCGAACTAGGCGACGGTTTTCGGTCCACTGCCCATGTCTAGGCGCATCTCGTCCATATTTTTAGCCCTTCTTAGTTATTACTCGCCAATTAGACAATTACACCTACGAAACAATAGCATAGACGATTAAATCTTTTTTTTTTGAATTAGGAGTTTTCATTATTTGCATTAATTACATGAGGACATTTTTTCACCTGCTTAATTCTGGCAGCCCCTGATAAAAATATAACAATGCGCCATATAAGGATTCCTTGCGTTCGGGTCATGAAATGGTGAAAGTCCTCATGCTGGCCCTAAGAAAAAGAAAAGCCAAAAGTTGTTGCCTTTACTGACTGGAAGTTGGAACGCCGGGTTCAATCAGACAAGTCTTAATTATATGGACATGTCAACCGGCCTCATACGCAAAACAGCTGTCACTGATAAAGAGAGCTATCAGGTCTGAATCTTGAGATAGCTGTCCAGCAGGAGACTCGGTGAAGGCATCTCTCAAAGAAGAAAATTGTATTATTTTTCCTCGAGAGGCCTAAATATCAACAAGCACAGACTTTATGACATTGGCATTACTATTCGAAATAGTCTTGTGCTGTCGATTTACAACCCTACCGGAATTTCAGAGCGTATTATATCGATCTGACTCCAAGCCACAAATGGTAATGTTAAATTTGTTAGTGGGTGTTGTGGTGTCCTCCCTCTAAAATATCTATGTCGGACTCTTCCCCTACTACAAGGAGAGAAGGCCTTGTGGAACAGTCGAATAGATTGATCGGTGGGTCAACCGACACACACTCACTAATCGAGTAATACTCTTCTGTTGTAGTTACTGTTTATTATATGATGTATCTGCAACACTTGCTTTGTTATTTCGTTAACCATTTACTTGATGACAACAGTCCTACATTCGGTGCCCCTCCATATATTAAGGATTCTTTACATGACGCCCTGGCAGATACTCTTATGTTCCTGAATAATAACGAACTGCTTTTCATTAAACTTCAACTCACGTGTTTGCAATCAGCCAAGTCAATGTCCTAGAGCCTGAGGATGTATGATGAATGAAAATGGTCTGAAAGTGTTGAAGTTTTGTACCATCAATGATCTTCCAATAGCAATCAAATTCTTGCTTTGAAGGCCCAACACAAGCTATCGTGGTTTCATCTCATGTCAAATCAGTGGCATCAGATTGAATTCGATCTGACATTAACTGTGTCCCTGTTACCCGTAGCTACTATAGTCGTTTATGGTGAGAATTGGCCTTAAACAGGGTTGTATCCTGGCATCTACACTCCTTTTAATTTATTTCACTGCCATACTGCAGCACACTTTTCATGGGAGCGGCGATGGAAGAAGGGGCTGATTTTATGTCAAAACCGAACTTGATGGATCTCTTTTCAATCTGAAAGGACTGAAGTGGAAATGACCGTAGACTGAAGAGTTGACTACAGAATTTACGCTGTCGATGCTGTGATACCGGCAAACAGTGAAATCGAGATTCAGTCATTAGTCGGTCGTCTTTGCATAAGTATGCGATCTTTTCGTGTTGACAATAAGCGTTAAGAAAACTAAAATAATATGAAAAGAGACAAAATCACCACCAGAGATAAAGCTTGGTGTTGAATCTCTGAGGACAGCAAATAGGTGTCTTTACTTGTGAACCGACAAAACATCGGCTCTATCTATGGATGAGGAATTGAAAAACAGAATAGGAAAGACCACAGATGCACTCAAGAATCTTATGAAAAGAGAATGGAAAAGTGATAAACTTAAGATGAAAAAAAAAACAATATTTTACCAAACAAATATCCTCTCAACACTTCGGGAGTGAGACGTGGACAGTGTATGTTGGTCATGAGAGAAAGTTAAATAGCTTTCATATGAGACGTTGAAGTAATATTTTAAAAATGAAATGGCAAAACAATGTCCCGGATACAGAAGTGCTAAAAAGAGATGGTATTCAGTCATGATATCCCATCCTTCGGTGTCGACGTCTAAGTGGCATGGTCACATTGCGCGCATGGATAACTTCAGTTTTTCCAAACTTATTATGTATGTCTAAAGGTACACGTAACGATCAAAGCGTCGTTTCAAAGACCAATGCAAAACGTCCATGATGTAATTTTCTATCGTTGATGCTAAGTGGGATGCGGTGGCCCGGGATCGAGTGGACTGGAAAGCTGCTGTTTTCTTGGAAGCAAAGATCTATGTTGAGAATAGAGTACAACATATCGTAGATGCTATACAAAGACGTAAATGTCTCACGGTGAATTACGCTAAAGTATTCCACTACTATTCTCGTAGTCAAAAACTGTTTCAATCAAGCATTGGTTGTTTTAGCCATAAGCGACGATGTGTTTTAATTTTATTTTCCGCAGCCGACCATCGCCATTGACGGAATTATAGCGAGCTGAGTGCACGGTTTTTTCTGTGGGAATGGGTTGTAGGTTGGAAAAAAATAAGTATACACAAGGCCGCGTAACACTTTTGAATTCTATGAAGACAATCAAGTGAGAACCGGGCAGCTGAAGGCCATATATAGCAGGACAACTCCATTTTTGTATCTGATCCGGCTTTTGTAATTATAGAGTGTTGCAAGAGGAATCAAGAAAATATTAGACCGATAAGTTTAACCATTCTTTACTCGAGAATCTTTAGCAACAGATCGTATATATGAATTCCACTTGAGGTCTCAGGTGAGCTTGAGGCAAAATAGTCATCCCCAGCAACATGTCTCCTTGAAAGAACACCCATCGATCATGATAGACAAAGTTCAGAAAATGCTCAGTAGTCGTGGAAGTATACGTGTTTGGATTTCAGGGTATTGAATTTTACAAGCTAATTTTACGCTCATTGGGCAACCTGGGATGGTCCAGATGGCAAAAAAGCTGCTAGGTTCTGTTGTCTCCTCTATAATTAAACACCCTACGTAGTATTCTATTATTTTCACCTATGGTGTTGACTACATGGTGTATATTTTAGCAGATAGATACAGGTACAGTTATACAATTTCTCTAATGTTCAGATTATAGAGGTGGCAGTAAAATTTTGATTACAGTTTTGATTTGCATTAAATTATAAAAGAAACGTCTCATATGTGGGAGGAAGTAGGTGTTGAAAAAGAAAAAAGTAATACGACATTGAAATTTTCATTATATTAACTCCAATATTTCATCAAGTACTCACGAATAGTCTATATCATGTAGCCCCATGTAGTCCTTGACCGAAAGTCTTCCTTACATTCAACATTTGATGTGGATAAAATATTGTCTCGAGTCAACATATGATGCTGTTTGCATAACCACGTATATTAAAAATCTATCAAATTTCTGCAAAGACTATACAGGTTTGAGATCTCGAACTTTCTCGTTCTGTATATAAAATGTTCAATTTTTTATTTATTTTTATTTTTTTTAAGCGTTTCACCCCAAGCAAGGCGGGAAGCCATTAGGACGCAAGGGTTACAGAAGGTTTGGATCAAGATCAGATAGGAGTGATAGAGGAATAGTGGATAGATCAAAGCAGCTGGAGATGTCAATTGACATTATATTTGTATTGTTGGAGATTATAGCTCTCAGGGAAACTGGAATAGGGAAGGGAGTTCCACAGGCGAGAGGTGCGAGACATGAAACTATTGGAGTAGAAGAGACGGCTACATTTAGTAGTTTCGACAGTGAAAGGGTGATAACGGGATGCCTGCCTCGTAGGGCGCTTGAATTCATAAAGTCTGGGAACCAGCGAATGCAGCTCTTCGGAGCAATTACCATGAAAATATTTGTAAAAAAGACAGAGAGAGGCGATGGCGCGTCTGTGAGAGAGTGACTGTAGACGCGATGCCAGAACAGGGCCAATTATATTGCATATCTGCCTCTGACTCCATGCAAGGGTGAATTGTTGATTTGTAGATCTGAAGGATCGATTTCAGGGAGAAAAATTTCCTGGCGCGGCACAGGGAGCCAACTTTCCTTTCGGTGGACGAAGCAATTAGAAATGGCGGACATACAACACATTCGACTCCAATTTTAAATTTAACTTAAACATTTTGATAAATTAATTCTGCTTATATACACGCTACTATGGAAAAATGCTTTGAAATGTCAATTTTCATAAGTTGCATGCATATTGTAAAATTCGGTCAGGTGAGGATAGAAAAGCGCATGTTTAAAGACTCACTAGACACAAATGCAACGGATTTTTCTCCTAACAAATATATCAATGTTTTATCCGTCGTATTGTATAACAGTCAATTATTATCTTTTTAATATGAATTTAAACCCAGATTTTGATTTCTTGTTTCGGAAGGCTCATTAATATATTACTAACGATAACGCCAATGAATTTATAAAGTTTAATATCTTCTTTTTTATTATAAAACATCTTCCTCTCTTTTTCTGTAGTATTTATTCATATATTTTTTCAATTCATTCTGGTTGCCCGAAAATGTTTCCAATATTTATAATTATGGATTAAGTAATTAATTTTTTATTCAATTATTTAATTTTAATTGCCAATGCACTGATTATTTTCAGGTTGGCTAATTAAATTAATGATTTATTTCATATTTTCCATTATCAGCATCGGATATTTCAAGATAATGAATTCTGCTCCATTATCTAAAGAAAATATCTTATTATTCGGATGAATTAATTCAATTCCGTTTTCTCATTGTGAATATGATATTCATTTCTAAATAAGTCGTTATTAGCTCTGTTAAAGCAATATTTTATACTGTGAAAATTATATAAATAACATTGATTTATGATGGCTTCTTGTTTGTTACGGGAATTATTTAAAAACTACATCAAAATAGTTTCATACATTTTATATTGATTACATACATAATTATTTCTCAGTTTTACTACTTCATGTGCATACATACCCACTACATACATACATATATATATATATATATACAAATCATGTGTGTGTGCGCGTGCGTGCGTGCGTGCGTCTGTGTGCGTGAGTGTGTGGCCAACACCGGGTAGTGACAGTGTGTTTCATGCTTGAATACTGTGGCCTGACCATCTTACGTAATGATAATCTTATTTCTCTTTTATTATTATTAATAATATTATTATTATTATTAGGGTTGTTGATGTTCTGTTGTTTTGTTCCTATTATTATTAGTATATCCTTAAATTTCTGTTGTTTACACATTTCAGTCCAAATCATAAATGTAATCTCAAAAATCTCTTCTTAAGTTTCCACATTAACATTAAAATTTGAGATCACACATATTGTAAATAGATAAAAGTATCTGTAATAAATAAATTGTAATTTTGAGTCCATTTTTTGTATTTATTTAACGTGTGGATTACAAAACATCCCGTCAATGAATCTATGAATCAATCCGAGGATTCCAAATAAAATTGAAATTATTGATATCCTCATATGACATATTTTTGAGATTTCCCTTTCAAGATGATTGCATTTAGATTGTTTTTTGAAGATCTTCAAAGATATGTTACAATCTGCTGGGACTACCTTGTGAAAATATTTTTTTTTCAAATGACCCGGCATTATTACTTGTTTCTATAAACGTAAAAATGTCGGATTAAGAATAATTCTAAAAAGGAATTTTTAATCCGGGAATATGTCAAGGTTTATAGCAATATAAATTAATGTTTGATTAAAAATATCCATTTAATGATTACAGTTGCTTTAATGATTACTGCACGTTTTCGATACGTAAATGAAGCTAGCAGATATATAGTTATAAAAATACAAACGATAGATGTTCTTTACCTTCAGGAGGTTAAACTAATTTGTTAACAAGATGACAATCCAAAACCAAAATGGTAACGGTACATTTCGTCTATATTAGGTGGTTCTATGATGAGTAATACAAGAATTAAGGTCCGTTACTTTTGTGGCACCATTTACCAAGGCAAAAAGAAAAGAAAGGAAAGAGAGGAAGGAAAGAAAGGAAAAGAGAGGCGAGACCCAAACGTGGATGATAAGTAGGACACCCACGACTAAGAGACAATGGATAAAGGATATTTTGATAAGTAACAAATGGCGAAGAGTGTCATTACAATGACAGGGAGATTCTGAGTGGGTGGGAGTATCGTTGTGTTCTGGCGACGAGCTATGTTATCGGGGATACATAAACAAACTGCTAATGCGGGAAAACATCTGATTAAGCAAACCACAGACCGACTAGCCAAAGAAAAATCCAATTGAAAATGTTATTTTGATAACTGACAAAAAACAGGTGAACTACAGGGTTTTGGATAGATATGAAAAATTAATTGTGTCAAAGCCGCACACGAGGTGGCGATTGACCGTTTTTCTTTTGACAAGACATCTTTAGCTGCGATAATAAAACTATGTTATCAGAAATGTGCACCAAAGAATGACTGGAACCATGGAAATGTTTTCTTTTTCTGAGGCGACGGACGATTGTGTTGTGTCAAATAGACCACCCATTCTGATAATTAGCGATAATCTGACTGACGAAGTCCAGGTGAGAACAAGAGTTATGACCACCACCGATCGCATTGTTCTATTTGCGGAGAGAGAAAATGAGAACTGCGATTAAAAGAAAGAAATGGAAAAGAAAAAGATAATTTTTTTTTAAGATATATTTTCCCTGAAACAAAGCCGCGGGATCGTACACGCCCGGCTGGATATCATTGGCCGAGTGGTGATCACGTGACGCAAGGAGAAAGCAGTCGCCGCCCGCCTAGAGGATGGGTATGAGAGGTTGCTACGAAGAAGTGGGGAGGGCAGTTCATGCCCCTCTGAAATATGGTGAGAAGGTGGGAGTAAGAGAAGGCTCCCAAAAATGGAAAGAAGTGGAAAATTCCTAACCAAAAATAAGAGAAGTGGATATGTATTTAGAATTATCGAGGAACCCCTGGCGCCGACAAACCCACCCCGGTTTTGGTCGGCGTCCATATAAACCATGTCGCAGCGAGCGAAAATCAGTTCAGAGGAGAGTTCCAGCAGAGAGTTCAGAGTTGAGTTCAGGGAGACAGTTCCCAGAGTCAGTCTCCAGTGCTCAGTTGAAGCAAGCCTCGCATCGGCTGACCAAGTTTCGCAATTTCCAGACTCATCTTCAATCCAAGAACAATTATTTTGAAGAGCGACTTAGATCCAGACCACCAAAATAAGTTTTTTCGACTTTCGCCCGAAGACACCAAAAAAAAAAACAATTTCTTAAATAGCGAACAACTTGAAGTGTTAAAACTCGCCTCACGGAAAACAACGTGTCACAATCCATAGAACGGGTCGGGAGATGGACGCAGTCCTATGTATCCAACAACTAGACATAAAGTTTGTTATCCTTTTCTTTGATACCTTGAACTTTTGAGTTATCATTTTATTTCTTTTATACGTATTTGTGCGATACCACTCCCGCTTGGACCCAACTTGCTTTGCGGCCCCAACGACTGATTGATTTCGTCTGCCTAAGATCGATTCACAACGTGGGTAGGTGGACTGGAGATCAACGCAGTTACTTTGGTAACCAGGCGTTGGAAGCGAATTGGGAACGACGAGGCTGATATCGAATCTAACCAAATTCCCATCCGAATCACCAAAAGGTTAGAACGTCACATTTAGGTGCCGCGTCCGATACCAAGCCAGGTGGTCGTCACAGGACGAGACAACACGACTGACGCGACAGGCGGACGTCACGTTTGGAGCGGCGACACCCGAACGGAGCAGCGAGGAGCGAGCGAAGGCTGTGTTCAGGGACGTCACACTTTTCGGTGGTGGGTATATTTCTTTACAAAGATATCTCTATCTCGGAAAATCTTTATTACATTTACTATTTTAATATATGAACTAGGGATAACAGCTCAAATACATTTACTCATTAAAATGACATTCATATTAGAAGTTGTAGTAGTAATACTAACACTAATAATAAAATTAATTAGAATATGTGTGTATGTTTGTGTGTTTCGCTAATATGATAGCCAAGGAAAATTTCGAGATCTTTTTATTTATTTTTTCTAATATTCTTACATTTTTCCGTTTGGTGTGGTTAAGGAAGTTCAAAAATGTGTCCATATTCACAAAAACATTCATCCATTTCTGTAGCCCTTTTTAAGGGGGATTTTGTTTAACTGATGTTAAATTCTTTTCATGTCTTTCTGTTTAAAATGATATTGTGATTCTTAAATTTTTACACTCACTTACCCCCACCAAGCGGAAACATTTAATCATATTAATAAAATTTAAATAAAAAAAGTATATTGAAATTTCATTTGCCTGTCATAATGAAGGAAATATGCTCTCCATCTTCCATAGACTCCTGCTCTATGCCAGTCCACACTGCTTCCCAAACAGGGACCCATGATCAGAAATAACGTCATGGATGTTCCCGAATTTGCGTGTTGTGAGCGGTGCTTGTAAGAAATATTAATTTTCTTAGCTTACATCATCACATCCCAAGATCGTTAAATTTTCGAAAGGTTTTTAATTAAACTTCGTCCTGGGTAAGACGATAAAGTACATCCACTTCCTGGGTAAGACGATAAACTACATCCACTTCCTGGGTAAGACGATAAACTACATCCGACAGCAATGCCTTTGATCAGAAGGATTTGAAGAGCGTTGAACCACTTCTTAATTGCTGGTGTTCCTAGAGCCACCCTGAACTGTGATGGCAGCAAATGTCACGGTCCCAATTATTAGAAAATATTGAACCACCCACCATCACAGAAAGTGTCAAAAACTATGAAAGTATAAAAATAAGTTTTAACACTAGCAATATGGTTTTGGTAATATTTTTACCAGCAATATATTTAAAAAAATATTAGAAGCAATACATTTTAAAAACTCCAGCAATATATTTGTAAAAAAAATATTACCAGCAATGCATTTTTGAAAAAGTAGTAATACCAGCAATACATTTCTGAAAAAAAAAATATTGCCAACAATAAGCTTTTTGAAAAAAATAATGCCAGGAATACATTTTTTAAATAAAATATTTTTTACCGTAATACATTTTTGGAAAAAAAAATATATTACCAGCAAAATATTTTTGAAAAATATATATTATCGGCAATAAAAATCTTGTCGGAGTTAAATAACCCATTAAGATTGATATGCCGTAAAACAAATCAAACCAAACCAATCGAATTAATCTAAAGACTTCAAACATAACTGTAATTATTTATGTCTTCATTTGTTACATTTTTGGCATTTTTACTTAAGTATATGTGGTATTGCACACATACACATTGCGTATCGCATCCCATAAAAGTCGCTGATCCTCGCATGCAGATATTAGCCAGCCTGTTGTACCTATATTCTATGGATGTTAATAGCGTGAAACCTGAAACAATATATTCAATGACTCACAGAATCTGCATTTCTGGTCAAGGCAGTTTTTCAACATATTTGCATGATCGTTTTTCGTTAGCTTCTTCTTGTCCAGAATGTATAAAATCTTTAATTGCCGCATTTACTCTTGCATAAGGTAAACGCTAATGGGTATGTGTTTTTACATCACCCATTTTCGTGCAGACAATTATTATTATTATTATTATTGTTGTTGTTGTTGTTGTTGATGTTTTATGTCCTTTGATTTCTGGTGTATACACATTTCTTTCCGGGTCCCGCCCAGATAGATAAGGTTAGAAATGGTATCATGACATTTTCCACTGACACAAAAATAAACAATATTTTACACAGATAAAGCCCTACGTAAAGTGTGGGCTGTACTCGTGAGAATTTATTTTTTTATCTCTTTCAGGCATAGGCTCCCAGGAATCCCTTCAATTTGTCTACTTGGATCTTTTTCAAACAATCCGAGGGCTCCAACTACAACAGGGATTGTTGAAGTACCTATGTGCCATATTTTTGAGATTTCGATTTCCATGTCCTTGTATTTTGATAGCTTTATGAAGACTTTCAAGGATATATTGCAGTCTGCAGGGACTGTCATAACAATAAGGAGGCACTTTTTTGTTTGCGGTTTCTAATAACAATGTCTGGGCCGTAGGCTTTGATTGTTCTGTCTGTGTGCATTATGTGCTCCCATAAATTTACTACAGGTCCTATCTGCGTAACGCGTTCTGGGTGGTGTTCATGCCAATTTCTTTCAGTTTCCTTCGCGTAGGAGTTGCAGATTTTCCAGTGCAGATAATGGACCACACTGCCATGTCGAGCTTTATATTCAGTGCCAATACCGTGCAGCCTGACACAAATTGTTGAATTGTTGAATTGTTTCTTGGTAATTATCACAGAACCTGCATTTTCAGCTAACAAAATATTTTAGCATGTATGCTTGATAATTTCTAGTTAACAAGTACTAATCATTTGCAGCAAGGATAAAATCTTCCGTTTCAGATTTGAACCCTGCACTACGTAGCCAATGATGAATACTAGGCTTGTCTGCAGCGGCTTCTTTGGTACGGGCAGCGTATTGGCCATGAAACGGTTTATCTTGCTATTTTATCTGTATCTGGTAGGTTGCATTTGTTGTTGATTTCTTTTTTATATATTATTATTATTGTTATTATTATTATTATTATTGGTCAGCACCTTTAGTTTTTGTTTTATACGCATTTCTTTCAGTCTCCCAGCAAGAGGCCAAAGATCAGAAATTTCATTATGAATTATTCCACTAGGTTTCAAAGATTACAGTCTGCAGGACCTACCATGTCAATAAGAAAGCACATTCTGATTTTGTGGTCATACATTACGAGACATGGACGTTTGGATTTTATTGTTCTGTCTGTAATCAAGTCTGTTGGTATGTTCATACTAGTTTCTTGCAATTTCATTTCCGGACAAATTGCAAATTATCTCGTGAATTTATTGATCAGCTATTTTTTTGCCGATATTTATATTCAGTGACTGCTAATACTATGCAACCTGATACAAAATGGTATATTGTATCTGGATATTTATCACAGAATTTGCATTTCAGTTTAACACACTTTTTCAATATGGGCACTTGGTAATTTCTAGTTTGAAAGATTTTGTTCTGTGCAGCAAGAATAAAATCTTCTGTTTCTGCTTTTAACCCTACACTACGTAACCACTAAAGGGTACGCGGTTTATCTAAATCAGCTTGTTTCAACGCCTTGACAAGGCAGAAGCATTTCATGCTATCGTTTCTTCATTCGGTACATTGCATTTGTGTATTATGGTTTATTTACACAATTTCACCGACTTGAAATTCCCTTTTGAATTTGTTGCCTTTATTTATAAGTGAATAAAGTTTATTATTCCTTTAATGTTCTTTGAAACAAATCATCATCCAATCTTCAGTATTTTCCAGGCATTTTTAATTATTTATAGGCTTCTCCTTGTACCAATCTCGTAATCTGGGCGACAAATTCTACATCTATTGAGCGTTGTTCTCTAGTTCCTCATTTCCTGAATGTTGTACATTTATCTAATCTGAAATCAATACAGATGTCATCACTGACACATGTTACAGTATTGAGCATAAACCTCAACACATGTTCTTTGGATTTTTGATGATCCGTATAGAATAGGTGATTAGATACTTTCTTTTTCATTTTGTATCCATAGTTATTACAGTATTCAAAACTCTGAGTAACCCTGGCGAATTTCATGCTATGCCCCCAAGGATTGGGTGGTTCGCAATGACTCAATTATTCCAACTACAGCCGACTAAAATAATGTGTTCTTTTTTCAATTACGATATATGCAAGAAAATAATTTTGATGTGACAAAAATATATTTTCTATTCCGACTGAATATAATATATATATATATATATATATATATATATATATATATATATATATATATATATATATATATATATATATATATATATATACATATATATATATATGCATATATATATATATATATATATATATGCATATAAATATATATATATATATATATATATATATATATATAAATTGAATCCTTGGCTTGCAATGTCTCAGTGCAATAATTCTTTAAAAATAAAAGAAATTGCATAAATGTGGGATTTCTTCACAAATACACGTTTTAAGTTACATGACCTGGTAGTCAACAAGAAAAGTATCACTACAGCATTAAGATAAAACCTACTTTTCAAACAAATAACCATATCTAAAAATAAAATCAAACATTTACATGATGAAATCCAAAAACGTAATTTCGATAGTAAAAACATTTTGACCGAAGCCGAATATGAAGAAGTACAATAACATATCAAGATGAGGAACTTAAACACAGACAAATATTTAGGAAAAATCATTGCAACTTATAGCAAGGAATTTTCCTTTTCCCCAACAAGAGTGATAAATATATAAACCTATCCAGTAATAAATTTTCAGGTTACCACAATTAATCAAAGAAATATAATTAAATTGTTATCAGCCGCCTTAATTCGACCTTCTCACAACGAAGTCGAAAATCGAAATCTTATACCAGACATTATCACAACTTGAAATAAAAATCTATCCAAACCTCAGAGATCTTCTCTAATTAGAAGATCTAAAAAATCTAATTCCTCACAGCAGCTACAACAAAATTCCAACAATAAAACTCGAAACTACTGCAAAAGCATTAACTCAAAATCCTAATATCGACATCAGAATAACTGACTAGTCAAATACTTACGTGAATTTGGAAAATTTGTGTTATTACAAAAATTACAGCACTTCATTGATAGTTGGGCTAAATTTTAAAAAATAAATAATAACACCATTGATTTTCGAAATAAATCTGTTTACAAGATCATAACATCTAACAATGCTGATGTCAGATCCAAGAATCATCCAAATTATTGGAGATTACCAACCAGGATATCTATAAGGAAATGTTAATTTGCACAAACCGGATATCCATTAAGACCTAACTCTCAAGAGATCCAAACACCCATATAACAAATTTTAAAATTCCTCAAGGATATTACTACATATCTATCTCAATTATTGCATCAAATCAGCTCATGAATTTCTCCAAAAATTTAAATCCACAAATCCAAACCAACGCATTCTAGATTCCTTTGTTGTAGACAAACATTTACAAATACCCCTGTCTATAAAACCGGTGATATAATACTTAACTCTGTATATAAAATTAATTCGATTCTACCTTTAAATATCAAAACATTTTTGCATGAATGCATAACTACGATCCCCTTGTACGAACCTTACAGCAAAATTCATACCCAAACTAATGAAATGAGTAAGGGAAAACCTCTTTGTCAGTGCTTCTCCATTACATGTCCCACGTAGAAATGAAGGTAGTTAAAAAAGTTATTATACCGAAAATATATGTTCGCTATTTAGATTTTATTTTTATTTTAGCAGAGAACAAAAACGAAATAGTTAATCTCAAAATTACAGCCGAAAAAATATATACTCAACTTTACCTATGGACCTAAACAAAATATAAATTCCCATTTAATGTTCTTGTAGAGTCTACTAATATTCACTACTCCTTCAAATAAAAATCCAACATGACCTCATGCTACCTTAATATTAATAATCAATGTCATCACAGATATAAAATAAGCGTTATTAAAATTGTCCTTACAAGATTACAATTTATCGTCACCTCAGCTTTTATTTAAAGTAATTATTTACGGTAAACAAACGCTTGTTAATAACGGTTTTCCAAACCTTTTTATAGATTGCTATATAAGACTTCTTACTAAGTAACCAAAAGCAAAATTTAACATACATAAAAAAAACGAATTAACATTTTCTACAAAAATCAAATGACTAATAACTATAAGAAGAATCCTCTCTCAGAAGCATTATGAAGAAATAGACTTCACAGGGCGGCAAAAACCAGAAAATGAAATTATTTATTTACTATGAAAAAATTAAACATTATCAAAAGTAATAATTCACCTGTAATGTCAAAATGACAGAGAACCAATATTATTTCCTAGTTTGGATGTCACTTAAGAAACCAATCCAAATCCGTAAACATTTATATTGAATATTCTACAAGAGGTTTACAACTAGACAGGCGTTACATCTCTCTGAAAAAAAGCTCAATTTGGTCTCAGTTAAATACACACGGATATCTACCAAACTATGCCCGTAACGTAATCGTTGATAGCACACATATAATGGTGACATCAGCATGTGAAATACGGAAAAAATAATGGAGGCATTAGTAATTAAAAAAGGTAACACTCAATAATATCAAATATGAACACGGCAACAGTGTGTTGACTGTGTTGCAAAATAAAACATTCCGATAAATTCAGAAATTCGGCCTAACGATTGCGTCTTGCATGAAACAGCCTTTCGCCTCTGAGTGTTGATTTCAATATTTTCCATTGGCTTCAACCAGGGACTCCAGACAACAATGAAATCCCATGGTTATATTCTAAACGGTTTCCTTATCTAAGTTGGTAACTGCTGCCATAAAACTTCCCTTCAATTTATATTTGGAGATACAAGGAGTTATGATTGTCTCTCGCTCAGCTGAACCACATGCATGATAAAAGGGGTTATAGTTTGGAGAGGTAGGTGGCCAGGTATAAGGATTTATGCGGCCCCCGAAATTTTCTCAGTGCTATGACAAGATTTTCCTTCTTGTATGTCATGCCCAATAATGACTTTATTTGTGTAGAGACAAAGCTTGTTTCAAGACATATCTTCTTCCAGCAGCCACCCAATTCATCAAGGCATCACCGCATCTTCAAGGAAGTTAGTGTAGACTATTGTGCTGAGTCTGAGAAACTCATCACTGAATTTGGGAGTACTTATCAGAAAGATCAGCGTGTGATTTTGAGCGGCCGAACCAAATTAAGTAATCATAAACAAAATTTAACATTTCGCGATTCTTATGCACTGTCGAACATAATACCCAAATACTAAGAATTGTTGCTTTTGGAGCCGTTTCCAAATTTCTGGCGGAGTGAATTGCGTTGTAGTAATCATTTTCTCAAGCACGCTGTTAAACTGGCACTACTATAATGTGCAGTAAAAAAATAAAAATAAGTGCAAGCTCAAAAAATTAACTAACAAAAATTTATGCAACACACCTTAATATACATATACACACACACATATATATATATATATATATGTATATGTATAAATCTTGTCATATATTTATATATCTAAATGTGTGTATTCATATATATAAAAATATATATATATATATATATATGCAAATATGTATAAGAATATATGTATATGTACATATTCTTATATATATATATATATATATATAAATATATATATTTATATCTATATATATATATATATGTATGTATATATATATATTGTCACATGTATATATATAGAAATATGTAAATACATAATCTCAATATATATATATATATATATATATATATATATATATATATATATATATATATATATATATATAGATAGATAGATAGATAGATAGATACTTTACAAAATGTGCCAGTAGAAGGAGACTGAGATATATTCTTCGCTGTATCTACTGATATGTGTACGCATTTCTCCCTACTTTTAGTAATCTAACTGCTAATATGTGCAAATAGGTCTGCCCATTAATTCTTTGCCAATGAATTGGTGTGACATGATGGAAACTGTGTGTGGGAATGTATTAAATATATTATATTTTACGTACTCTTTCGAAAGAGAGAGTATTCATTCGATTTATATTATTTCAATGTTCCTTTAATTCGATCGAGCATGAAGAATTATTGTATAACCAATGAAGAGATCCGGCACCAACAGAATATTTCTGTAGAATGGGTGCGCCTTTCTAAACATGTTATGTCAAGTTATATCTCGTGATTTTATCTTTCTTTCAAAGAGACATGCTTGTTCAAAACACGATTCTCCGTGAACGAAGCTCTTTGTATATTGACCACGCTCCTGGGTTCAGAATTCACATGTAAAACCGATGGATCTTAAGACATCAAAAACTATTGGGTCTTTGTGAGTTGGGCGCAAAAGGGCGAACATTTTAGACCAGTAAAAACTGAGAAGGTCATAAGGTTTGCCTGTAGGTTCCACCCAGAGACGTTGAATTGCAACTGCTTTTTGAGGTTGTTTCATAAATACTTGTGGTTCTTTCCGTTGTATTAAAATAAAAAATATTATGTAACTAGGAACCTAAAATATTCAATATTGAAAAAATGTGCGCCGATACATAAATTAAACAGAAATAAATACGGCATAATTACAATTATAATCAAATTCATGAGATACTCTTTCCTATTTATTCTTTTATTTAATTTATATATATATATATATATATATATATATATATATATATATAGAGAGAGAGAGAGAGAGAGAGAGAGAGACAGACAGACAGACAGAAAATGAGAGGGTGAAAAGAGAGCGATACAAAGAGAGTGAGAGAGAGAGAGAGAGAGAGGAATAGAGACATACAAAAAGAGTGAAATAATTTGCATGTAAACATTTTAGCAAAACATCATTGTCTAATTATCTTCTTCGTATACTGCTAGTGAATATGCTCTTATATAATATTCGTAAAACTCACGTGAAGAATTATATTAATATTTTTCTTCATGAAAAATATATTCCGTCAGTGCAGTGTCTGTGAGAGTATGACTGTGTGTGTGTGTGTGTGTTTATGTGTGTGCGTATGTGAAATGCGTTAACTATTCACACGAATTTTTTTCTTACCGTTGATCTTCATGTAAACAAATTTTTTTTATAATTAATTCCGTACTTCACTCTCTCTCTTTCTCGCATATATATATATATATATATATATATATATATATATAGAGAGAGAGAGAGGCATACAAATATATGTACTTATATATATATGGATATATGTATATATATATATACATATGTATCTATAAATATATATATATATATACATACATACATATATATATATGGATATATATATATATATATATACATATGTATGTATAAATATATATATATATATATAATTTATTTTTGTTTATTAAAACAACATGCAAAATATCTCTACGCAATTGAAGTCGTGATTGGACACATATCAATGCGTCTTCACGTAATTAAACTTTACTTTAATATCCTTTATTAAATAATAATGCTCTACTCAGCATTGTGCCCTGTTTAAATTAAATGTACGGACGTTGGAATTTTATTTTTATCGTTTACATTTTACCGGGATACATATATATATATATATATATATATATATATATATATATATATATATATATATATATGAAAGTGTATATATATATATATATATATATATATTTATATATATATATATAAATATTTATATAATTATTTATAAATTATATGTGCGGTATTTATTAGAAAGCGCTCAATATATATAGAGCTAACAAGTGTGGTTGGAGTGATGTGAGTTTGTGACCCTGGGTTTCACGCTTTTGTGATCGTCAGACAAAACCTGCATAGATGCATTATAAAAGAACTTCATTTCTTTATCATTATGTATTGTATTGTATCCTCTCTACTCCTCTCTCATCCTCATCATGCATACCGTTTTAATAGGAATCTATGTCTATTCCGTTTCTTCACACTTCTCAATTAACCTTTACACTGACATATTCCAACAGCTGGACACGAAAATTAATTTCTGAATTCTGCATTTACTTACATGATGTTCAGATCAAAATTTCTCATTCAACTAAGTAAGTTATATTCCTTGAATCGCGATATTACTTACATGTGGTTTTTTTTTTTTTTAAATCTTGATTAATGTAACAATTAAACATTTTAAAGACAGTCAGATCTATGTTGTTTTTAGAGAATGTATTTAATTCCTCTGAGTGTGTTCTGCCATCATTGAATCCTGTATATTTATCTCTTTGCTTTAAGATAGTGTCTTTTAAGTACATCATGTATAATGTCTTCGATGATCACACTCTATAAGTAGATGATTTTAATTTAATTTTCAGCGCTCTTTTGACGTACATTTTAATCCCACTTGTCTCCCGGTAAATATGCTTACTTCTTTTAATATTACAAACTATTATCTTATGAAGAATTTCACTTCCTTGAGAAGATATTACACATTCGCCAACTGAATGGGTTTTTATCTAGAAGATTTGCAGTGACATCTATTGTAAATTTAGTTTCTTTAACTTTAGAATGAATACATGGTTTACAGAATAGAAAATTACGATTCCCCAACTCCAGAATATTACGCCATTTCATTTTTAATTGATAACTATTATAAAAGGCGCCTTGTACGTCACAGTTAATCTATTTTTAAAATAACAGTGATATTCTCCGATCAGACACAGTTGTTATCAATGTTTCATATCTGTGTTCGTCTGAATGTAAGCAGCATCTTTTGGAGAGTCATGATTGCATATGTCGGCAAAGAAATAGGTATTTAAGAATTATATCTTCTCATAGACAGAAGGTATCTTCAAAAGTGATATGATATGATTGCAGAAAGAACTAACTTAATAATTAAATGACGGTAATTAGAATAGTACATTCTATATATATATATATATATATATATATATATATATATATATATATATATATATATATTCTCCAGTTATTACCTATGTAATTGAATCTATTGTTACACTAGTATTACACCTTGTCATGATGTAGGCTTTTATATTACAAACTTTATATAAATAAAGACGATTTAATATTATAATTCAAGTCAGACAACACAGAAAACTTTCGAAATAATCTAAATACAAGAAAAGTTTTTTTCTAAATTATTTTGCATAATTAAACATATAAATTTTACATCTGTTTTGAAATCTCTGTTTATAACATTGTGCCAATATTGTTGATGGGCCTATTATCTGAAAATAGCAACAGATTTAAGTTAATTCAAACATGGATATATTTTATCCTTATTGCATTGATGTATATCAGAGATATCAGT
The DNA here is from genome assembly GCA_903632075.3 of Acanthosepion pharaonis. Lineage (NCBI taxonomy): Eukaryota > Metazoa > Mollusca > Cephalopoda > Sepiida > Sepiidae > Acanthosepion > Acanthosepion pharaonis. The sequence goes on from CAHIKZ030005300.1 coordinate 116,742, forward strand.
GTGCTTGCTGTGTTATCATGTCTCGAAGTTTAATTAATTCCAAGATTGGACCTGTAACTGGTTACCGAGATCGATAGAGCCCATATGACCTTGAAATAATAGTTTTCGTACGACAACCGAAATTAGGCAAATCGAACCTGGCCAGTATCTATATGGGTGAGTACTTGCAAATACCAAGTTTTGTTTTTTTTTTTTTAAATTTGGATGTGCGTTTGATGGAATAATTATTCGTTGAAAGTTAGGAATCGGATATTCAATTTCTGTTGGATTCGTTATATTCACTTGTTATATTCAAATTAATTGATACAAACGAATAATTTCGTTACTATTTACTTTTTTTCCGAATTTTCTTCCAATGAAACATGATCGAGTGCACATGTTAGTACTTCGTATGTCCCATCCCACGAAAATGTTGCTTGTAGATTGACCACAGTTTCCCAATTGGATTTAAATCAGGAGAGTTTCCGGGCCAGTCTATAATACTTTGCTTTGCTCACTTGTAATGCTTGCCAGTGTCTCCTTGCTGTTACAATTTTTGTACGTTTCCTTGGGGTAACGTCGATTGCCGACAATGGACGTAGGAAAACTAATCGACAGTCGAGAAAATAGTACTTGGGCATGAAAAAATCTGATGAAATTACGGATGACGCAATATTTTTCCAGACCAAACAAATTTCATCATATACCCCAAAAAGAGATTCATATTGCTGCAAACCACTGCAAATAAGCTAAGAGGAGAAAAAATAGAAATCGATTATACCCTGTCACTCAAGTGGATCTAAAACTGATCTTATGGTGAAAGGAAGGAAACTAAAGCGGTGGTTTCAATTAATTTTCAAAAGGTGTAATGTTGGGAATGTTATAAATCCAACTCTTCTCCCTCGTGCTATGGGTTAATAAGTCGGCCTTGCATCATTAAATTATTATCATCTATAAAAATACTTCTTACAGTCCAAATATATTTTACTTTTTAAATAATCCGGAAAGGTTGATAAGCAGTAAAAAAATTAATTAATCAAATCAAACCGACATCAACAACCTTCCTGATATCGTATGATGTGGTAAAATAATAATTTGAATTCCAGTGGTAGACTACTTAGACAGCATATTCCGATATTTACCTGCCTACCCACGAGGTAGGATGTGACACAATTCAAAGTTTAATGTGGTGGTATCCGTATTCCTCAGTGAACGTAAGCACAGATCTCGACACGGCAGAGGTTCGCTCGTTGATAGCTCATGCTGCCAGCTTAGACAGCATAATTCCCCCATTTACAATAGTATCCTACGGATTTATGAGGATTGGGACATACACATTAATGTTCACAGGTACGGTATATAACACTTTCTTTAGTCGATGTATCAAAATCTTTGTCTCAATTGCTTTTTATTTCGTGTAACATGTGTAATTTAATATCTGCAATAACATAGACACCAGAGATATGTGTGATTTGATGAATGATAAACCTAATTATATTTTACATATATAGAAAGTACACGAACTATGCAACACGTACAATATTATATATCTAAATGAAATAAATTATGAAGCAGGATTATTTGACCAGATAGCACAATGATTGCCGTTTATCCAATACAAGAGTGTAGCATTGATGAAGCTCTTCTTTATACGCCGGTAAGAGCCTATTACAATATGCCTACTAAAACTCCGGTCGAATTGGAAATAATTCTCGCCAGCAAATTAAAATATACAATAGTTTGATACACCACCTATTGCAACGTGAATTCTCGTCTCTAGAGAAGATAACAAGACTTTTATTTGATATAAACAGGCAAGAGATGAAGGCATTGCAGAGAAAACTACAGAATTTCAAGTTCTGCTTCGAAAATAAATATATAGAGTTAACATTGAAAGAATTTAAGTTAAAATTATAAATAAAATTCAAAGAGAATGTAACAATTAGCATGAGTTAAGTTATTTTTTTTCTATGTTAAATAAAATCAAGTCCAGTTTTAAGCTATCGTCGAACTGTTTAGCGTTAATTCAAAGGCTTATGGAAAACGGTCTTGTATCAAAAGTGAACATATGAAAAATATGAGTAAATAGGCAGAGATAGCTTTCTTGGGCACAATGCTCGTTGGTGCCAACATAATTCCTGATAATCAAATGTTTATAAATATGATTTATTTCATAGTGGCTTTGATTTTATAGAAGGAGCTTAGTTTTAAAGTCAATGTATTTCTTCTCACAAATAAGTCTAGCAGAGCCACTACCCATAATATTTACCCAATAGTTGTTGGATGAAGAGATATTTTCCTTACTTTCCCAAAATGGTCCGCACTAAGATAAATACAATGAAGTCGACCGGAATATTGTAGAGTGTTCGAAGGATTATAAGAATTGTAATTCGTTTATCTAATCTCATATTATAAAATAATAGAGCAAATGATTATATGCCGAAGTATGCGAATATATTACTTTTATTAATTTAGTTTCAGATATTGTTTCGTCCGAACACGATAAATATTGCATATAATAATACAACAATTTTAAAATTTTTATTCTTATCTTTTTGCAACATGTATTCATTCAGAACGTCTATCATATCGAGTAGAGAATTTTCCATACCATTAACGTCAACCTTCTTGCGAATAAGTTGTTTCATTTTTATATCCTTAAGGGCAGTTTTGCATTAGAAAACTGTTAATGCAAGAAGATTCAATTTTCATTTATCGCGTGCCCTCGCGAGATTCTCGTACGTCAATTTGTTAAGCCACTCGTTTTCCCTGACGCTTTTTCTCAATCTACAAGTGATGCAAATATTCAAAGGAAGATAGACTGTGTTTTGAATATTTTATTGAATTTTTGGTAACTAAATTCTCCTGTGAAATTGAGAATATTAATTCTTTTATTAGAACAACTTTACCGACAGAGATTTATCTTCAATTCAAAATGTCAATTGGAACCCTCTGAATGAATAAAAAAAGAATGCGAATAGCCAAATTTAAAAGAATACACACACGCCCATATATATATATATATATATATATATATATATATATATATATATATATATATATATATATATATAATAGCATAATGTATACTTTCTTAATATATATATAGAAAAAAGTTTCAAATTGAAAATTATAATGTTTTTATTTTATTAATTTATTTATTTATTTATATATATTTATATTTCAAATAAATTAAAATTTTGTTTTTGAAAAAGGTAATTTTAATTTATTTGCAACAAACTGTTATTTTTGATGAAAATTGAGGACAATTTGAAATATCAAATATATATATAAATAAATAAATACTTTCATAAAATAAAACATTATAATTTTCAATTTGAAACTTTTCTATATATATATATATATATATATATATATATATATATATATATATATATATATATACTATTAATAGGAAATTTAAATGAATGTATATATATATATATATATAATATTAATAGGAAATTTAAATGAATATATATATATATATATATATATATATATATATATATATTAATGAAAATGAATTTAAGTTTTTACGCGAATTAAATATTGATAAATCATTGATTATACATATTTAAATACAGCAAAATATTCGGCGAAATTTCAAAATGTCAGGGATACATGATATATTATACATTGTTGTCTTTCTACTTTGTGAGATGTCTTTCTCTAGTACAATAATATTATACAATGGTATTTTATTATCAGGTTGACTACGGTGTAATCTCGGCATACTTGGACGGTAGCTGTTCATTCTTCATATTTCTGGCAGGATAGAGGTCAAAAGCCTCTCCGAATACTTGTGGATGTGAAAACATTTTCCACCCTCTAACGTATCTGTCACCGGCGGATGAAGCAAGACTCTTACTACATTGTTGTTAATTCCATGAAAATTGTGTGTATAATGTACATTCCTTTGTTCTGCCAGTTCCACTATTCACCACTAGCACATGCAATGCCTCGAACATTATAGCAAACCATCCATATTCCATCCACATTCCATCGGTGAGATGTAAGTTCCAACCGAACAGCTACTTCCTGTGAACCACTGTCTTGTGGACGCGAATCCCAAGTAAGTTTTTTTTCCGCGATCACTATAATCGTAACCTGTTCAAGACAAGGGTTCCGGGTTATATTCCTTCCTATCCATATAATTACTTTCTTAATGTGCTCGTCTAACTCTTGTGGTCCGCAGGCCTTGAAATGGTGAACCTCAGCGTAAAGGAAATAATAATAGAAATAGATTATATTCATATATATTTCACAGGTAATATTACAAGTATATTTTGAAGTTCAGCATCTTAAAAATAATTTCTGAAAAATTAAACTTATTAGATATGCACACGTTGTTTTCAGTTCGTTTCCCAAAGAGAATTGTAGCTGTTAGAGTGTGGCAATTGCAGCCATATTATGAATGGACACAGAGATTGGGGATTCTGGATCCGAAGTCCAAAGTCATCAACTAGGTAATATTATATGCAATTGCATTTAACGCCTTAATATGTACATGATTTTGAAAAAATGATATTTAAGGCCACAACCATCAATTTAACGTTTAAAATATTACAAACACCAAACATTACCTCTAAAGTGGTTTCTATCAATGAAACCTTTCTCAGGCAGTGGAATTGTCTAGAACTCAATTCACAGACGTTTGATGTTGGTGTGAAATTTAATGGGAGGAGAGCAAGTATAGAGAAAGTATATAAAAGAGGAGAACGGTAGAATAGATATAGAAATATGCAAGAATAATTAAAGATAATACAGAATATATGTATCTCTCTCTCTCTCTCTATATATATATATATATATATATATATATATATATATATATATATATATATATATATATATATATATATATATATATATATATATATATATATGAATAAATATATAAATAAATAAAATATCAATAGATAATTATATAAATATATGAATAAATATATATTATTTTAAAAAATCATCCGGGTTCATATTGTTTCAGACGACATTTTTCATGTCTACAAGCTGCCATTACTTTATATCTATTATTTACAAAGTTGCCTTCCTCTGGATATAACATAATCGCCAGCTTTCTTTCGTGAACAATCTGCAGCAAAAAGCCAATAATCTCGAGTCTTTTTTGTCAAAATATTACAACATACATATTTTTCTTCCATTTTTAAAAGCTTCCAAACGCAGCTAGCTAGTTTCATATAATCTTTGGTACTTTGTAGCTTTAAAAGATGAGCGGTAGTTATATCACCTTTTCTTCAATCTGTCTTCTGTGCAACCAAAATCCTTTTTTATTTTGATCTTATTTCATTCTCCACTTCAATTGTATTCTACCCCTTCTGTTCGGCATACTCCGTTCGGTGGAACATATCATATTTCTAGAATTTCACATGTGATCAATTATATCATTATTTTGCTCAGTATCTTTGAAAAAATTCCTAATGTTCTGCCTCTTAAGTATATTTCCCAAGTTGCTTGTATAACGATAACTTATGCTTTTTTTTTAAACATTTTGTGGAACTCGGAAATTCAGAGAAGTGTTTATCAAGTAGTTTCAGAAATATTTTTCCTATATTCATTTTCACGTCCCCTGGTGCTGGTGAAACAAAACGATTTTAATTTTTCTTTTTGTTGTTCCTGATAGATTGAATTAATTGAGGTTTAATTTCATGACTAGTTTTCTGCCCAGCTTCTATTAAAATCCGCTGACACACATTTTTCTTCTCCGAAAATATATTTTATTTAAAGAATGTCTAGATAGTCTACATTCAATGCATTTTGGGACGTGTTTGATCACATTGTTGGGTGGTATGGTCCAACGTTTATGCCGCTGGACCTGCAAAATTGTACTAACCGGGTAAAAGCAAAGTTTTTTTAATGAAACATGCATTAATAAATATATGTATATGTATATATATGTATGTATATCTATCTATCTATCTATCTATCTATCTATCTATCTATCTCTCTCTATATATATATATATATATATATATATATATATATATATATATGTGTGTGTGTGTGTGTGTGTGTTATTCCAGTTTCATTCTCCAAGATATTCAAAATAACCTTTGCCCGGATTAAGCTTCTAACTTTCTGTTCTGATTGTAAAATTTGCCTCACCAGTTTCACGTACGATTTCATTTTAAGTTTTTAACACTGCTCTTTGGACTGTCATAGCTGAAACTCCTCTCTTATATTTCAAACAATTTATGCATTGAGTTGGATCTTTTCTAATTGATCTCTTTAGCTCCAAGTGAAAATAATGATCCCTCTTCCTGTTGTGACCTCCTGATCCAGTTTTTCTCTCTAATGTTTCTTCTTTTTTAAAATTATTCTCTGCGTAGCAGCGAAATTGTCCATTACAAAAAATGTTTAATATTTTCCAGCTTTCTGATTAACTATCTTTACACTAGATGTCGTAACAATCACAGATAAAAAAATACAAATTTTAGTTATGCAGCTAGACAGAGAATAGTTTAAAGTCGTTTTGTGTCAGTCCTAAATTTTTTTCCTCAACTGCGCAATGGCGAGAGGAAAAGATCATTCAGGTCTTCAGTAATCTTACCATAATCTGGTTTCCATCTTCAATGTCTATTCGAAAAGCCATCAAGAGACCAGTGAATAATTCTAAAAAAAGAAGGAACAGTAGATAGGAAATCTTTCTCAAGAGGTCACAACTGCAAGAAGCATAATCATTTCATCTTATTGTCAAAAGTAGATTCCACTAAGTTTATCTTTAGTCTTAATCTAAGAGATATCTTAATTTCAATTTGGCCATGGTTTGAAAATATCTGATGAATTTTCCTCTTCTCGGTGACAATTACTCAAACGTAATTGGATTTTTTCAAACAATAAAGATTTATCTAAATCTCTGCTCTCTGCAAAGCATAAAAACTAATAATTTCATATCAAACACACAAGGCTCACCACAACAAGTCTGTAATAATCATAGAAATGTAATTTTTTTTTAATTTTTAAATCTATAAGCTATTAATTACTAGTTTTGAAAAAAAAGATTTCTCTCAATTATTTTTTTTTTAATTTGATGGTAATTGTAACTTTCTACCTGAAGTGTATAAAGAAAAATCGGAGAGGGATGTTTCTCGCTGCAGAAGGAAATATGCGTGTTTACATGTGGTTTTGATTTCTACGGATAACAGGCTCCAAATTTTTTGGTTAAGGCAGAAGAGAGTGGCCACTAGACGCCAATCAAACTTCCGACACGGATCGCATTAAACCTGAGTTCGTAAGTGAGTTCATCGAGCTGAGTCAGAGATCAAAGAAAACCAACGCCAAACTAAAATTACGTACTGAGAGGGATATCAAAAATGTAGACTCTCGTGGCCTCGGAGCTGACAGAGAATAAGTATAATGATACATTCAGACTTTCTCATGTCTAGCTCTGGCTTAATGCCTAATTGTCCAAAGAAGGGTATTGCACGAAACACACACACACACACACGCACAAACACACACAAACAAACACACACACACAATAAAAACAAACAAACATAATATATATATATATATATATATATATATATATATATATATATATATAGGTTCTTGTTTTTACTTTTCGGTAATAAGAGGACAACGAAAATAGAGGTGTAATCCGAAATATATACATATATATATATATATATATATATATATATATATATATATATATATATAATTTTTACATATGTATGGGAATATATATATATATATATTTAACATTTTTAAGGATCGCCTATGTCATATATATATATATATATATATATATATATATATGTATATATATGTATATGTGTGTAATTATTATCATTATTTAAAAATAATAACATAATTATGTTATAAAATCACTACAAAAATAGTCATTTTGTTTCACCACCTCTGGTGTCTTATCAAGTGTTGATGTTCAATGTAGAATAAAGGGTTTTCAAAGGTTAAAATTTGAACCTTTAAAATCCTTCATTCTACATTCAACATCATCACTTGGTAACGACACCAGATGTATTGAAACAAAAATGCTTTTTTGTAGTGATTTTATAAAATATTTATGCTATAATTTTTTAAATAAATAATTATACTTCCTCTACTCTGTATTGAGCACTCTTTTCAGAATAGTAATTGTTGGTTATTGGAATTGATTCCATATACTCCAATCCTATGCTTGTATGCATATATATATATATATATATATATATCCTGTTTGTATTTTGCCCCCAGAAAAAATATTTAAAGCTATTAAAGACAACAGATGTTTAGTTTCGATTAACTTTAATTAACGGTTTTACGGCGTAATGGATAATCTTAAAAAAATCTTAATGTACTCCTGCAGTGATAATATGTACCAATTTATTTACTCCCATGAACAATTATATTTTAATAAAATTCCACGAAATCTTACATGAAAAACCCCTGTAATTAAAGAATTATGGAAAACCGCCCCGTAGAGGGCAACCCTAATCCACGAAATTAGTATACCATTCAAACATTATCCCTAAAGAAAAAACGACAAACAGTAATATTCACGTCAGCATTTCTGCAGGAGAATTTAAAAAGAGAATCAATACACATAGACATTCATTCACCAATACAAAATTAAAACACCAAACAGCCCTTTCGAAAGTAATTTGCCAATTGAAGGAAAAGGGTCTAAATCCTCTAATATATTGGAGTATTCTAGTTTTCGCGAACAACCCTGATAGTTTTAGGGGAAGGGGCAAGAGAAAATCAGGATAATATAATATAAAGATCAATGAAAACTATTAAATCAACGGACAGAATTAATGACAAAATATAGGCATACTAATAAATTCCAGAATACAGTTGCATATATGTAGAGGTGTGTGTGTACGTACAGTCGCATATATATAAATGATCAGGTAAATATACACATATATGTATGTATATAAGTGTGTTGGACAGCACGAATTATTCCATTGGGTGCTATGGTGTTACCTACAATCTCTAAATCTATAACTCAACTAATTTACATTAATCTTAACAGACTTATGTTTCAATCCAGTATATCTTTATAGTATAAAAACAACTTTCTGTGAATCCTCGAAAAAACACACACTCTGGTCCTTTATAATAAACACTATATAGTATGAACTGATATAAAACTACAAATAAAAGTCCTAGCCAAAAAGTAAGTCAAAACCCAGACAACTTTCCCGAGATAAAATTACTAACGTCCCCACTAGTGGCTGGACCCAGGATCATTAACAAGGCGTCTACCAGAGAGGGACTGAATTCGAAAATAAATTTAGAACAGTGCTCCGAGACAAGCATTTAGAGACTAACGAAAGCCGTTGAAGAACTGTTTGAAATAGTCTATTCCGATGTTTAGGCTTATTTTTTTTTTTTTTGCTGTAAAAATACATATGATCTGTTAAAATTTTAAAATAAAACAAAACATCGAGCTCTCTGTGCATCCGTTATAATCATTAATATCTATGATCTAACCCGGATTATATATAAACGGATTGGGTGACCTCGAGGCGGGGTAATGTTTAGCAGGCATGTCTTGCTAGAACAATTCTACTGAGTATTGAGTTAAATCCTCACTGGTTGCCAAATACTGTCGGCCTTGTGCGACATCTACGCTACGCTTGGAAAATCACTATATGCAAACGGATCGATTACCTGTACTATATATATATATATATATATATATATATATATATATATATATATATAAGTTTGTGTGTGTGTGTGTTTGTGTGTGTGTGAAGTAATATAATATTAATGTGTGCTATATTTATGGGATGAAGTGCTCAATATCAGAGATAGAGCGTGTGTAAAAAAATTATGCTACGTTACTTAAAAATCGAAAACAGAAAAGAGTAAATAAAAATATACAGTATAATACATATACAATAAAAAGTAAGTAAAATAAATTAATTTAAATTAATTCAAATAAATAAACAAACTAACAAACTGAGCCCGATAAATTCACCATTAGTAAAGACAAGATAATCAAACTAAATAAATAAATAAAGAAATAAATAAAGTAATAAACAAATTGAAAACTTAATAACCGAAAAATTTAGAATAAACTACAGCATTCAACGCCAAATTTGAATAAATATCTTTAATGATCTTCCCAAACCAAAACAAAAATAATAACTGAGTTATATATACCAATTTTTATTACCTTAATAAAACACAGATTAAAAAAAATAAAATAAATAAATATATAATATAAGAAATAAAAATAAAATGAGAAAATAAAAATAAATGAAAACAAGCAAAATAATTTAAAGCAAATCAATAAATAAACAAATAAACAACTTCCGGCAAAATAACCGCTAAAATAAACTACCCACATTACACCACTCACCCGTATATATAAATAGCCGAGAAAAAAAATAAAAACAACACTAACGATTGCGCCTAGTTGGAAACAGCGTGTCGCCTCTAAGTGTTGACTACAATGTTCACTTGTACATATATATATATATTCACAAACATCGCACATAACATACACAACGAAACATACTTTTGTAGTTATGGAAATAAAAATGCACAAACATACACGTGTTTTATATATATATATATATATATATATATATATATATATATATATATATATAATTATTTTATAAAAAATTTATAACATAAGTATGTTATAAAATCACTACAAAAAATAGCCATTTTGTTTCAACACACTCTGTGTCTTTTCAAGTGATGGTGTTGAAAAGAAAATAAATGGTTTTAAAAAGTTTCAGATTAATTAACGATCCTACACTAGGGGAGCATTGTTACAAAAGCTAGAATAACCAATCAAAACCGAAGTACAGAAAGATTCAAAAGCTTGACAACAAAATCCTGCTATTATAGCTATTTAGATCTTTAAATACGTGTAATATTAAAAATAATTTTACTAACTAATAATTATAAATTTATATGATAAAATTTAATATTAAAATTAAAACTGGCAATTTTTAAAATCCAAATTTAATCACTATTAAGTTTAAAACTACAAAATTATTGAGAAAAAAAAAAAATATATATGTTTATTCAATTCATTTCTTCATTAAAATTACGTCTGACAAGACAAAAAGCTACAATTCGTCCGGTCATCTGATAATACATGTATATATTTTTTCTTTTTCCGTTTTTATTTTAAAGTTTGTGAATATGGTCTTAAACTCACGCGTGACACAACAAAAACACAATCAGATTATAATACATACGCATCCAGACATAACTAGATACATACACACACACACACACACACACACACACACACACACACACAACAAATATACACACAAAAAAAAAAAAAAAAAAAGGAAGAGGTGGGGGAATACATGAACAACTCCACAGCCCTTTACGAAAAAAGGAGACGTGAAACTAACACTTATACACACACACAGTTAAATGTGAATACACATACATACACATAGACACCGATATATACACAAACATACATCCACAACATAGACATAGACAACCAGTAAATATTTCAGACTTAAATAACACTAACCACTTATTGAATTATAATAAGGGAGCAAATATATAAAGATAAAAAATGTTTAAAATAATATTATTTAATATATTAAAACGAAAACTCTAAACAATAAATATCAATAAAAATATATATATTATTAATCATATAAGTTGATAATAGTTTCATTATATAGGGAACAAAAAAAAATAAAGGATAAAAAATAAGAATATATATATATATATATATATATATATATATATATATATATATACACGGCAGCAAAAACATTTTAAAAAATAAAAAAAAAAAAATATATAAAAGTGATAAATACAAATAAATAAATAAACATAAACAATATATATATACATATTATTAATAATACATAAGTATATACATATAAATAAACACACATTATATATATTTGGGGACTTTTATGCAAACTTAGATATATAAAAAACAGTCATGATATACTAAACATAAATATACACACAAATATATATATCCAAACATATATATATATATATATATATACATACATAAAATATAACACACATACATACATTACACAAAAAAAATATATATACATAAAATATATCTACCTACATATGTTATAAAAAATACAAACAAAACCAAAATATATAAATTAATATATAATAAACATACCTTCAAACAACATATACAATATATATATGATAACATACAAATATATATATACGAAATATTTTTATACAAATATACATATAAACCTAAATACACACACATATATATTATATAAATTTTATGTAGATATACAAATATTTATATATATATAAATTTGTATATACCAAAGTATTTAAAATATATATATGTTGCATCCAAAGGAACGAACATATACTCAGTCGGTTAGTGGATTATACACAGTAGTATATATATACATATACAAATATACATAAATATATATACACACATACATACATATCTACAATTAAATGTATATATATATATATATATATATATATATATAGGTAATACATATATGACACAAAAGATTAATATATATATATATGTATACAAAAATATATATACATGTAACTTTATATGTAAATACATATATGTACATATAAATACACATATGTATACATAAATATATATATATATATAAATATATATATATGTATATATATATGTGTGTGTGTATATATGATATATATATATATGTATATCATACAATATATATGTATGTGTGTATATGTATGTATGTGTGTGTATACAGCAATAAAATAGGACATGTATATGATTAAATCACGGCAGTATAACATGGCCAGCATATAGATGTGCGACTGAGTAATGAGTTATCCTCACTGATGCCCCTTGATTTCACACATGCCACGATATATTTGTATATATATATGTATGTGTATGTGTATATATGTGTGTGTATATATATATGTGTGTGCATATATATATATGTATATATATCTGTATGTCCTATTTTATTGTGTATGTGTATTTATATTTAAGTATATTTCTGTTTGTATGAATGTGTTTATATATTTGTATGTTAGACTATATGTATATTGCTGTGTGTTGGTGTTTGAAGGTATATTTATGTATCTATATGTTAGTTCATTTATATATGTATTTGGTTGAAAGTTGTTGTATTTTTATGTATGCATGTATATATGGGTGGTTGTTATTGCAGGTAGATATATTTATGTATATATATATGTTTAATTGTAGATATGTATGTATGTGTGTATATATATTTATGTATGTTTGTGTATGTATATATATAGGTGTGTGTGTTGGAACCCCCTATGTATGAGTTTTGTGTGTATGTGTAGGTATGGAAACTTTTGGTATATCATGACTGTTTTTTATATATAAGTATGTGTGCATAAAAGTCTATGTGTGTATATATGTGTATTTAGGTTTATATGTATATGTACGTACATATGTACTTGTTATCATAGATATGTATATGTACGTATATGTTTATGTTTATATATTTACACACATATTCTATACGTATATGTATGTATGAATATATTTTTTTTTTTTATGTGTTTTAATTTGTTTTACCTGTTGTGTATATATATATATATATATATATATATGTATATATTTGTGGATTATTTATCCTGTTTTTTTTGCCAAATATATAATGAAACTATTATCAACTTATATGATTAATAATATATATATATTTTTATTGATATTTATTGTTTTAGAGTTTTCGTTTTAATATATTAAATAATATTATTTTAAACATTTTTATCTTTATATATTTGCTCCCTTGTTATAATTCAATAAGTGGTTAGCATTTATTTAAGTCTGAAATATTTACTGGTTGTGATTTTCAATGTCTATGCTATTGTGGATGTATGTTTGTGTATATATCGGTGTCTATGTGTATGTAGAGTGTATTCACATTTAACTGTGTGTGTGTGTATAATGTTAGTTTCACGTCTCCTTTTTCGTAAAGGGCTGTGGAGTTGTTCATGTATTCCCCCAATTTTTTTTTTTTTTTTTTTAGTGTGTGTTTATATTTGTATGTGTGTGTGTGTGTGTGTGTGTGTGTGTGTATGTATGTATCTAGTTATGTATGGATGCGTATGTATTATAATCTGATTGTGTTTTTTGTTGTGTCACGCGTGAGTTTAAGACCATATTCACAAACTTTAAAATAAAAACGGAAAAGAAAAAATATATACATGTATTATCAGATGACCGGACGAATTGTAGCTTTTTTTGTCTTGTCAGACGTAATTTTAATGAAGAAATGAATTGAATAAACATATATATTTTTTTTTTTCAATAATTTTGTAGTTTTTAAACTTAATAGTGATTAAATTTGGATTTTTAAAATTGCCAGTTTTTAATTTTAATATTAAATTTTATCATATAAATTTATAATTATTAGTTAATAAAAATTATTTTTAATATTACACGTATTTAAAGATCTAAATAGCTATAATAGCAGGATTTTTGTTGTCAAGCTTTTGAATCTTTCTGTACTTCGGTTTTGATTGGTTATTCTAGCTTTTGTAACAATGCTCCCCCTAGTGTAGGATCGTTAATTAATCTGAAATTTTTAAAACCATTTATTTTATTTTTCAACACCATCACTTGATAAGACACAGAGTGTGTTGAAACAAAATGGTTATTTTTGTAGTGATTTTATAACATACTTATGTTATAAATTTTTTTTATAAAAATAATTATATCTGCTCTACTTTGTATTGAGCACTCTTTTAAGAATAGTAATTGTTGGTTATTGGAATTCATTCCGTGTATACCAATTATATACTTTGTATATATATATATATATATATATATTTATATATATATATATATATATATATATATATATATATATATATATATATATATATATATATATATATATATATATATATATATATATATATATATATATATATATATATATATATATATATATATATATATATACATACATATATACACACATACATATATATATATATATATATATATATATATATATATATATATATATATATATATATATATATATATAAATATATATATATATATAATTTATGCATAAGAAGTTAATTATTTTACATTAAATCGTTTTATAATGATATTACAATGTATTTTCAAACGTAGATAAGTCTATATCAGTTTCCTCCATTTCTTTTGGGGTATTTTCTGCTATATTTTACCTTTCGTAAATTTTTGTAATATTGCCTACTGTATAGTCTTATATATTTAAGTGAACTTTTTCTTGGTTTCGTTTTCCTTTTGTTCTCATGCGTCTTCTTATCTATCTAATTATAGCAATGTTCGACTAGCCACTATGATCAGCAGATATGTAACGTGAGCGGGAGTCACGTATCAGCGGAAATAAGAGCTATATCTTTTATTATGAATCTAGAACAAAGTTTAGTCCTTGGGACGTGTTCCTTTAGACAATGGAATCCTTTAATGAAATAAATATCAAAGGTGAAAGAGAATAGCCAAATAAATAAGTGGATCTAAAATGTCATTACCCCCTTCCGTGTTTCATCATTTCTTTTCACTTTCTTTTTTTTTTTTTTTTTTGTTAACCTGAAATCAGAATTGCCATTTCTCTTCATACAACAAAAGAGGGCGATTGAACGTTTCCGTTACTGGTTGCTGGAAGCGGTTAATCGATATTGATTTGGGATCTTGACAGAAACCTAATTTTGAATATGAGTAGATTCGAATTGAATTGTCTTGTCGTGAGATAGATATTCTTATGGTTTGTCAAAAGGGCAAGTTATTCTCGACCAATAGAAGCACAGACACGGGCATTTATTTAGAATATCACATATTACATTATATTTTTATTTTATTTTTCTTCTGTGTGTCGTTTGACCACGTGATGTGGCCGATCATGTCTCTCTACCATCTCATATCTCTTATAACCCTTAGCAAATGGAGTCTATTTACCACGACTCACAATCCAAGTTCAGACACCCATTCACTCAAGCTCGTCAGGAAGATGACCTGCCGATTTCCCCTGTACTTTCTGTTTATATATGTTTTGTCCGTGTCAAATACTCCCTTCTTCCTCATTGCAAGATCAAGAAAATCCAGCTGTATCTTTGTCATTCTGAGTATAATTGTCGCTTTTTTCCCATTTTCTTTAATATTAATATTTTATACACTTACGGTATTCTCAGCATCCTTCTGTAGAAGCAGTTATCTGTTGCAATCTTTGTTCCTTCACCTAAAATGAGAATTTCCCCCGATTATTGCCTCTTCCTGATCTGGACACGCAGATTATCAACACCAGCCTTAGGATGTCGCTTGCGGTGGCAAGTTAGAAGCTATCTCGTTTCGCATCAATTACCTTAATGTCAGTTATGGTGCAGTTAAATATATTTGAACAGTATTGCAAACCGGGAGATCAAAGGTGTGTATTGTTGGTATTCAGTTTCGTGAATTCAACAGCCTATTTAATATCAGACGCACAGTCCTGTAGTATTCTTTTCTTACTTTCTCCTTCATTTAGTTATGTTGTATTCTTGTATTCCATCTCTTTCGCTGACTACTATATATTTATATACTTTTTTTCCTGTTCCCTAATATTTGTGACAATATATCTACATACACACACACACACACACACACACACACACACACACATATACACACACATATATATATATATATATATATATATATATATATATATGTATGTATATATCGACTGTGTTTCTGTAATTCTCCCTTTCTTGAATGTTAGTTTTACACATTTATCTAATACGAAATTCATACCGATATCATCATTGAAACACTTTACAGTTTTAAGGATCCCCTTCAACGTATTATTGTCTTTGACATATAGAATAGTTGATTATTGTTATTATGTATGTGGTAGGCGTGTTAGTGGTGGTGGGACTTATGAATATATCTCATAACACATGATATGGAAGTATCGGTAAGGCAGTTAGAGGAATACAAAGTTTTGCTTGTGGTAAGAGTGACATAGGGTGGAAAATAAGGACGCGTAGAAGCTTTTGAATGATATCAAGACATGCAAGTGAAGATTGGGCGACTGCAGGCCAAATACGACGGCATTATTTTTCTGCTATGACTCTTGTGAAGCTAGTCTGTAGCAAGATGCGCTAGATATGTACTGGAGCGTTAAAAATGAATCAACCATCTTTCCAGCGAAGGTAGCAATAGATGTGATATATATATATATATATATATATATATATATATATATATATATATATATATATATATATATATATATATATTCCATTTAAGGTCTGGTGAGAGATCCAGTCCCAAAAGGCGTTAAATACGTGGAGCCCCTTTCTGTGGCTCGCTGTTTGCTCCTTGGTGGTGGGATGCTACTAGTTTTTTTGGACTGTATTGTATTTTTAAAAGCTAGTACTTACTCTGTTGTGTCACGTGAGCTACGTCATACGAGAGATGAACTAATATGTATTGGATTTTTTACAAAATTTTGCAGGTGCACCTGTAAACTGTTGTATCATTGGCATAGATACTCATTAATGGCCCTAGTATACTTTTAGAAAAAAAATAATTTATATATAGTAGAAAGAGAGATGGGCCGAGGAGAGAACCATATCCAATGTCGGCATAGATATTAAGAGCTTCTAATGTCTGGCCGTTAACAACAACCTTCAACAACTGTCTGGGAGGAAGATCGCCAGTTTAGCCATTTTTTCATCACCTGACATCAATATGTGTTATATTTAATATATTTCAATATATTTTTTAAAAAGGTATAATAATAATAATATTATAGAAATATAGTATTCCGTTTCAGTAGCATAAGCCGGAGATTAATTTAATCTGTTAGGATATAAACAACATTAATTTTATATACAAATAATCCATCTATTTCGTTTTCAAAAATCTTGTGTACCAACATTATTCATTATATTTAGAAACACATATCTAACTTCTGATTATAAATAGTACAAAACACTGGAGAAAATCATGATGTTGACAGGCTGGTCAAACTACGCAATTATCTATTCAACCCGTATAGGGCACAGTTGTATTAATATATCTAACAGAAGTTATGTCGTGCAACTATGAAACGTGCCAAATATTGTTAAAGTAGTAAACATTTTATAATGGAGGCATTAGAATTTTTTTCAGATTCAGCCGTTTGCAAAATCTTGACAGGGAACATTTTTTATTGAATAAAAATCTTCCTGACAATATAATTATGTTAGTATAAAGGCTATCTGTTATTACTCAAAAATCAATGACAATTTAAAACAAAGAGGAGGAAGCATAAGTTATACATGTGTTAGTAAAGCAAAGCTGTACCTAGTTAGAACATTG
>CAHIKZ030005300.1:140000-157500 GCA_903632075.3 Acanthosepion pharaonis
CTGACATATGGAGTTAACATTATTTCTCTATCTCCGAAAATAAACGTTCGTGAATTCGATAATTTTCTAGTTTCAGAAAAAGGGGCTGTGGAAACAGACACTAAAATAAAATAGAATAACTCGACACACAGACATCGGAACGAGAACAATGTATCGCCGTAAAGAAAATTAATAGTCATTTCGAAATACCTTGAATTTTACATGCCTAATTTCATCGAATTACAGAGAAATTAAAACAAACAAACAAAATACTCGAGGCGGAATGTATGTAAAATAATTCTTATTTCATGTCAGTTTAGAACCTTCTTTAATGTGGGTCCAATAATAACTCGTGGACGTTGGAAAAGTCCTCTCTGTTGTGGATGTTTTATTCCCATCTTGCGAACTTCCTAACTCCACAGCCGACCGGGTAGACATTCCTACTGTTCAATCCTGTATTGTCCTACTTTGAAAGTTATAGGTGTCTGCTAAATACTACACACGGGTGTATACGCACATGAAGAATTCTGTATCGGCTGAATTTTGATAACAACAACATAGATGAAGACATTGGCCCAGTTATATATAATATAAATAACAAAATTAGTAACATATACTCAAGATATATTTTGGTAGATAATTATCATGCTGAATGCTATATATATCCTTTTTATTGTAGATATATTAACTCATTTTAGATATTGATTTACACTTTCATATATTATAAGACAATAAATATCGATCTGAGGTTTTTCAGAAATAACGATCAATATTGAAATGTATATATATATGTACCTGTTTGGAAAAGTGGCAAATGATGTGTGATTAAAACAGTTGTTTTGAACAGAAATGACAGCCCAATACATAAATTGCAAACTGGGGCTATCAACATCAAACAAGTTCAACAATTTAAATATCTCGGAAGTGTTTTAACAAAAAGTCGAAAGTGCGCCGCTGAAATACGAAAGTGCGTTGGGATAGTAAAAATTGCCTTCCAAAAGATGAATAATGTATTAAGAAACAGAAATATAATTACAAAACAAAGAAAAGCCCCCTGAACAGTTACGAATATCAATCTTCCTATATGACAGTGAATACTGGACAATCCCCTTGCAGATGGAGAAGGGACTTGAAGTACAAAACATTCTACAGAAGGATGCAAGAATAACATGAAACTAACATTTGCGCAATGACGAAGGACTCTTCTACATAATGTCGGAAAGAGACAGTTGAAATATTTAAGACACATAATGAGGAAAGCTGGATTGTGAAATTAGATGCTGACATGAGAGATTGAATCCAAGAGGGACAAAGAAGAAAAAAGACTAACATTCCTAGAGAGCAAGAATAAATCGATGACAGAACAGACGCTTGAAAAGATAGTAAAAGACAACCTATATTAAAACCTAAAGAGGAGGGGAAAATGGGGAGAGCCATGATCTGTGATATCCAGAAGATCAATCAAAGCAAAAGCTTCAAAAGCTGGGTAGAGTCTATATTCACAATAATATATTTATTTATGAATATATGCTTACTAGTTCTGTTATATCACATCGTGAAATGTTTTATTAACGACAGAAATCATGATATATATATATATATATATATATATATATATATATATATATATATATATATATACACGTTGGCTTGCTGAAACATACTTACGCTATATTGATTAGTTGTATAGGACTTTCCTAAAATGAACATTCCCCTATCCAGAAGCCCTTATATATGGGAGAAAATGGCGTTATGAACATAAAAATAAAATACAGGAAAAAAATCTTCCACAAAAACATGTTTTTTTCAAATTCAATTATTTATATATGTCCAAATTTAGACTGCATATATAGGATTTTAAAATATTCAACTATCGTTCAATATATACAAAAGAGAATAAACATTGCGGGGAAGTTAATA
Source organism: Acanthosepion pharaonis (assembly GCA_903632075.3). NCBI lineage: Eukaryota > Metazoa > Mollusca > Cephalopoda > Sepiida > Sepiidae > Acanthosepion > Acanthosepion pharaonis. Next base: position 141,900 of record CAHIKZ030005300.1, read on the forward strand.
AGAAATGTATTTTAAATATGAGTGTCTAAAAAAATCATCAAGTTTTATCCACAAACGTATTGATCTAATTTCCGTTGCGATGTAATTTGTTATTGCTGCCCTCCAGGGTCTAGCGAGAGATACTGATTAAAAATAGTGGATTGAATATTTGACATTTCATCTGGAGAGAGAAATAAATGTGCCATTATCACACTGTTTAAATAAGACATTAAATACATATATTTAAGTAAGCTACTGATATTGAAATCTTGAAATATCATGTCTGGGATATTTTAAAACGATTAATATTACAGAGAAAACACGAAATTTCCTCTGCTGTTTCTTAATATTTTATTTGGAATTTGAAATAAATCGTACGCCTCTCTAATGCTTGTCTACCTTTTTCTACAAACTTAAAAATGTAAGATATAAAAACATTTATGTTTAGCTTGATTTTTGTTTCACCAGTTTGCAGCTAGTAACTTGAGATGTTTCTCGTGCTAGTTCTCGTAATGTTCGCGAAGAATGACTACAGAGATGTACTGGGATATAACCAGATAAAATTCGCTCAAAGCCGGTAGATTCTTGATTTTGATTTATAAATTTACCTCTAGTACTGTCATTAGCAAATGTTTCAGACCACATTGTAATTCTACAATGTTATAATTAATACACATTAAGACATTTTCGCTGTGATGATGCTATCTTATTTTTTTTTACATTTTTTTTATTAAATCTGCTATTATACTAAGAGGACATGATTAAAAGTATTTGTCATTGTCAAATTATCCGGCATTTCAATTAGGCTTAGAATATGAACCAGATTCAATTATACGGTGGAGAAAAATTGTGTTCTACTCGATGGCGGCTATTCCGAAATTAAAAAGTGTGTACGTGATAGGTAAGTAGTGTTATCAAAAACTCTGTGTACACTGATTTAGAGATATTTATCGACTTGGAGAGAAGTTGAATTCCAAGGAAAACCAGTGCTATAAATGACCGCTTATAGAAGAGAATGGTCACACGATACCCAAAATTCTTTTATAAGAAGTGAAATACTGCTCTTCTTCAAAACTGCATGCGCTTTCACAAGAATAAGAATTCAAACAAAGAACGATAACAATTCAAACAAAGAACTATTTATAAACGGTAAAGTTTAAACCTTCACGAAAAGATGACATTTATTTTCTACAAACGCATTTTAAAAGCGGATTTGGCTCAGTGACTCGTCCATCAAATGCAACGCATTTTAATGTATTCTGATAGCAAAATCAGTCTAACCTATAATGCAGATTTCTGGAAATATGTCAAAGCAAATATTTTTGTTTTACTCGATATATTTTCAGATTGAAATATGTCATTTCACTGAGCAGAATTTAAAGAGTATTATTTATCCTTATCTTAAGCAACCACTGGATTCCGTTCATAGGTGATTATAGATTTCGTTTTAAGCATAGCTATCAAAAATTCTAACATGGAATCAATAAATGTAATACAGAAATCCTAAATTGTATTGTGTTACAAAAAGATGAATTCCAAAAGACAAAGTTATGAGAGATATAGAAAAAATTATTGAATATAATGGGGAGATGGAGTGATATTTGATATATATATATATATTGTCTCAGATGGCAGAGAATGTCCGACATATGAATATGGAAATGTTCATGTTTATTATTAGATCAACATTTAAATTTTAAATTTCGGAGTTCATTGATTGTTTTCAATATTTTCGAATTTTTCAATTTTATGTTCCCATATGGACGAAAGATGTAAAATGTATTGTTCAAACGTATGCATATACAAATGGATAAACAAAAACTAAAGTTTTTAAGTTAATCTTACACCTTAAAATTCATTGCCTGTTTCTAAAAAATAATACAGCTCTTTCTGAAATGCACTTAATATATTTCTCACATGAATAAAAACTATATACTGAAGAGATTACAAATATATATCGGATAAGCTCAAGTCTACCAGAAAAAACAAAACAAAAAACTACTTACTTATATCTGACAAAATAATTGAATCTCGAATTTAGTTTCTAATCCATCTATCAAGACATAACAGCTTTAAGTGAAAGCAAAAATCCGGATCTAGTGTTTACTATCTGGATTAATGTAAAGCTGGAGATCAGGATATTAACTGAAGAAGTATGGAGAAGGACCAGCACACTACATTGTCAGTGCTATAGAACTATCAAAGTCGTATGACCCATAAACCAGAGATAATTGACTCAGGACGGAGAATCATCAGGAAAGAACCATGTGAAAAAGATAAAATTCCATGGCCATGTCATAAAAGTCAATCATCTTTCTACTTCCATTCTACAAAAAAGATGAGGAATAGAAGAATATGGCGATCTACTTAAACATAACGATCACATAGCATACTTAGGGAAAGAAGGGTGCAAGCCAGCTACCTCAGGAGAATGTCTTAATAAATGTCGGAACAGGTTCGGGAGTCATAGCAAGAAATTTACTAACGACTATGAGGTCTAGGAAGTTGTACAGACCTTCATCGCTAAAGTCCTGAAGGGAAGCGGCATATAGAAGAAGAAGAAGATGATCATGATCATGATCTGATCCAAATATATCTCAAAGAATAATATTTTAATTGGATAATCAATCAAGCCCGAACTCATATGCTAACTTATGCAAAGTTAGTATGTATAAATATGATTACTTTGGATGTACTGCCAACGCATTACGACGATCGAGGGCTAATTAGAGTAATTTTTGAATGTCTCTCTGCTAATTACTTCACTAAACATTGGCAAGCAGAACTTCGGTCAAGTCGACACAGTTCTGTAAATAGGAAATGCAGTTGTCGGGTCAATATATTTCGTCAATAAAGCAGCTTTCATCTGTCGACACAGCATGTGCCCGGAGATAATCTATAATTGAATAAAGCAATTATGCTGGGTAATTATATAAGGCAGCAAACGTTATGCAGTCACATATACTAAATTAGACAGTGACATATGCAAAACTGTGTAGTCATGTATGCAACATGCACTGAGAGAAAATAAAATTGCAATGACTGGAAGACGATACCGATTTTGAACCGGATGTCCTGTGAATGACTACACTATAATATCTTTATAAAATTTGTAAAGCATTTTATCATTTTGTGCATTATAATGTTTCTACGTTGTAAATCTTTTGAACACCATATGTCTTATAAAGCTGACAATAATAATAAGCTTTTTTCACTCCTAAGAGTGTTCTGTCTTTGTCTGAGTTATTGAAGATCATGCGCACAGTGATAAATATCCGGGCAGTGAAAGATATAGGTACAAGCAATTCACATACGCAACCAGACATATATATATATATATATATATATATATATATATATATATATATATATATATATATATATATATATATATATATATATGAATATTCAAAAGGAGAATGTACTAATTTGTTCCTCAAAGGATTGAAACTATCTGAAAATAATCTACAGGAATCTTGAAACGACATGCTGTAAAGCTTGGCATTCATGCCGGAAGCTCCAGTATAAATAATCCAGAAAGTTTGAGTCTCAATCTGACGGCCATGGTGAAGATTCGGAAAGCGTGTTAGCTATAACGAATGTAGGGCAGCTCGATAAATTCACTTTGCTCGTTTTGACAATAGCACCGGAATTTTTCTGTGAGGACCGCGGACTCAACAGGGAAGCTTACATCTAGTTCATTGAGGAGGAAGTGCTGAACTGGATAAAGACGATTGCTGCTGGTTGAGCGTATATCTGCCAAGAGGACTCTGCAATTTGATACACAAGCTAGGGAGCCAAATCAGTGATGTCTCACAATGCTGTCACCCAAATAAAATATGAATTAAAGTTATATATATTTATTAAAGACATTTTTATGTTTAACGTTCTTTTTTATAGATACAAGAATTTAAGTAAAGGCTCTGTTTATAATAAACAGTATTAAATAACATTTACCGGCCTGAATGTCCGAGAAATTTTCATAGAAAATATTCGTCCTTTGACAGGACTCGAACCTGCGTCCTATACGGAACCGTCATTTACGCTGACGTGCTTTACCGTTTCGGCCACAAAGGAGCGTTCGGTAGACAAGGTCGAATTTACTGCTTTATAAACTTCAATCTTCTATGAATATTCGTACATTCATAACTGCTCAGCGTATCAAATGTAAACAAATGACGTCATATATTAAGAAATAGACAAAGTCCGACAATTTATTTATTAAAGTCATTTTTATGTTTAATGTTCTTATTTATAGATACAAGTATTTAAGTAAATGCTCTCTTTATAATAAACAGTATTAAATAACATTTACCGGCCTGAATGTCCGAGAAATTTTCATAGAAAATATTCGTCCTTTGACAGGACTCGAACCTGCGTCCTATACGGAACCGTCATTTACGCTGACGTGCCTTACCGTCTCGGCCACAAGACGGTAAGGCACAAAGGAGCGTTCGGTAGGCCAGGTCGAATTTACTGCTTATAAACTTCAATCTTCTATGAATCTCGTACATTCATAACTGCTCTGGCGTATCAAATGTAAACAAATGACGTCATATATTAAGAAATAGACAAAGTCCGACAATTTATTTATTAAAGTCATTTTTATGTTTAATGTTCTTTTTTATAGATACAAGTATTTAAGTAAATGCTCTCTTTATAATAAACAGTATTAAATAACATTTACCGGCCTGAATGTAGGAGAAATTTTCAAAGGACCAATATTTTCTATGAAAAATGGGACAAAATACCACTCAATGTGTGCAAATCATTAGTTGAGACGTACAAGAATAGACTGGTAGCTGTTGAACACAATAAAGGATATTCCACAAAGTATTAAATTACATTAATATGTTTCTTTTGTACGAATACTTTTTTCATCAGTTAAAATGAAAAAAAATGCATTCATTTCTGTTAGAATAAGAATTAATTAAGTTTATTACTATTTTTTTTAATAAAATGTATCTTTACACATAAAATGTATCAAAATTTGTTTTAGTTAAAGCTTACATTTATAAAAATACAATTTTTCATGTGTACGAATATTATTTCCCCACTATATATATATATATATATATATATATATATATATATATATATATATATATATATATATATATATATGTGTGTGTGTGTGTGTGTGTGTTTACTCAGGTGTTATAAAAGTCTGCTGGATATAATGTTACCGGGCTATTGAGTATATTTCAGTGAATATACATATCATCATACGCCGATAGCTCGACGCGGGTTTTTATGCAATTATGCAATCTGTATATATTTATATATTAACGTAGATTTCGGCAGCAACATTTATTTTAAATGATGTTTGTTGAATATGACAGAAAAGAAAAAATTTATTATTCAGTTTAGCTTATTTAGATTTATATATCACTCAGCTCTTTTATCACGTAACTGGTGTTCGCAAGGTTATATTTTGGAGCCTACACTATTCCTGATCATCCGTAAAGACCTTCCTGATGTTATCACTTTCCAAGTAGGCATCTACGCGGACGGCACTATAATTTACTTCTGCCTCAATAGAAAATCTGTAATTGGTGACAAAATTAAGATGACCACTTATCTCGAAATGATGTCTAATTTGTGGTTGACTGGGGCATGAAATGGCTTATAAACTCTACTGTCTCCAATACGAAACAGCTCTCCTTTGCCCACTACAGAGAACCAATCCTCAGTTCCAACAGAATTGTTGAGGCCCAACTCCACGCGAGTTACCCGTTACACCAGCTTGGCTCACGCCGTCTGCTGACATGTAGTGGAACAAATACATTGAATCAATAGCTTCATCTACCGCATCTACTGAGTCCACCCTACAAATCTATAACCAAACAATGTCCTTGCATGGAAAATTGCTGTCATATATGGTCTGGTAACCCCCCCCCCGCTATACGTCTCGATGTCCTCTACAAAATCCAGAGACCAATATGAAATAAGACCTGATCTGTCATCTCGTTTACAGTCACTTTCTCACAAAGTTCTCTTGCCTTCCCTCTGTATCTTCTACAAGTATTTTTCAAGGCAACTATTCTGAAGAGCTGCATTCGCTGTTTGGCAGACTGCATGAATTTAAGCGAGCTAGTAGGCTGGTATCTCGGTCCGTCACTTTCACTGTAGAAATGGGTAAATGTAATCGCCTCTTCTACTTCTCGTCTGTGGAATTCTCTTCCTCTTACTTGCTTCCATGATAACAATAATATTCAAATATTCAAATGTAATGTCAATCGACATCTTCTGAGACATTCATCTTGTCTCCCGTCCGTCTCTGTATCCTTTATTCAAACATGCCTCTATACTCCTGTTCTCAATGCTATGTAAGCCCTTGCAGGCTGGTGACACTCCCGCTTGGCCTAAATTGATATATATATATATATATATATATATATATATATATATATATATATATATATATATATATATATATATATGCTTTGAGTCGCCCGTTGGCGGGCCGTTGATGGCAATGCCACTGATCCTAACCAGTGGGCCTCTAACGGCCCGCTAGTGGTAACATTACTGACAAGCCCGCGCCAAAGTTTCAACAGTGAGTGGTGCCTTTCGTTTATATATATTTATATATATATATATATATATATATATATATATGTGTGTGTGTGTGTGTGTGTGTGTGTGTGTGTGTGTGTGTATTCATTCTCATTGTAATCTATCACAAATGTTTGAGATGGACAGGATACTAGCACTAGATCACTTTAATATTTTGGCCTATGCGATTTGTGTGTGTCATTCAAAGCTTGTAACAGCAATCAAACGAACACCGTCATGTCTATAGGCCTGTTACTGTAGGACGACGTTAACACTTTATGTTGAACATATTGTCATACTGTTAACTCTAGCATGTTAACAGAATGTCAAGCTAAGTTATGGATGATTTTAATGGATATAAACTAAGGTCTAACTGATAAAATGAATAATAATTGCATTAGAAAAGAAAACATTCAACTACAACAGAAAATATCACTTTTGTGCATTAGACATTAAATTATATCATATGTTTATGTGTGTATGTTTGTCTGCGTGTGTGAGTGTGTTCTTAGGCCCTACGAAATTCAGAATATTTATAAAGCTCACGAAGTATTCCAATAAAGAAAATATTATTTTCAAACATATTTGTTAATTTGTAGAATATCATAAAAATGAAAAGGCTATTCAAAAACCTCTTGCCTGCATTGTTTCTGCCGGCCAAATTCACTTAATTGTTGTTTATCATGGATGCCACGGACACGAATGCGATCTACAAAGAAATTTTGACATTGTAAAACGGCTGTTTAGTCTCCACATTACCGCTATCAATGGAGTTATAGAATAGGTTCAAATATTTGTATTATACGGTCACCTATTTTGAATGAAATGGCTGCGCTAGAAGCAAGCCTCATCTTCGAACACATACACTACGCAGTGTCCGCTTGAAACACGCAAGAACACGCTTTCGATAAAGGGCTTGACAATCGTCCCCTCCATCTCGATGCTAATGTAGAGGTTGACACTGAAAACCCTTGGGAATAAACAGATCAGAATATGTCCTTTATTTCTCACCACCAAAGGTTTATCACAGAGAAGTTGAACTGTGTGCACGCCAGCGTGTGAAAATCAAAGGCGCTCTCGCAGAAACTCCCTCACTTACAACTCTTTATCTGCTCACATTAAAGATGCTAACACTCACTCTGTTGCTGTTGTTAAGGTACCAGTATCTGCTCGGATTTTGTGACTCTAACCCTTTTCATTATACTTTGGAGGATACATTTTATTTTTAAAGAATGGTGATGGTGCGCTAAATTATTTAAATTCCCTTCCGTCTAATGTCTGCTAGATATATGTTCCTAAAATCCTGCCGCACAATGTATATTAGAGATTAATTTATTTTGATAGGGGGAAACAAAAAAAATACTTATATATCTTAGTCGTCTATTTAAAATAAATTTAAACAATTTGTTAGTTAATTCTTTTTTTTTTAAATGCAGTAAATCACCATATATGCCGGCTGATTTCGTTTTTATTCTAAATAATTGCCAATTAAAGTTGTTTGGGATTTTCCATGCAGTAAACTAAACGAAAATTGTCTGAATGCGATGGTTATATCCAATGTCTACAAATCGATACTGCTTATGTATGTGGGTCGGAAATTTTCTTTGCCTTCTTATAGACGATTGGTATCAAACCAAATCTTATTTTGTTTGCGGATGAAATAATATAGTCCTATTTATTTTCCTTTTTGCATGCCTAATCTGGCATTATTTATTATATATCTCCAGTTGATAAAGCGTATATATATATATATATATATATATATATATATATATATATATATATATATATATATATATGTGTGTGTGTGTGTGTGTGTGTGTGTGTGTGTGTGTGTGAACCTGAAAAGATCCACAAAACAAATCAATGAATCGATAGTCGTCTCCATCACTTTTTGTTGACTTTTAACATATCAATCAGTAAAGTAAATAAACGACCGAAAAATCGAACACCACAAATAAATCCGTAAAATAAGTATGGATATATTTCAAACGTGTTTTTTTGATATCCTTATACATGGCGCCTATTCTCTAGATTTCTCCCTCCTTTTATAATCATATAAGTTTATCCATATGTGTACATATACATAAACAGAGAAATATATATAGTGATCATCATCAATATCAGCTTATGACTCGCTATCATCATTCTGTCGAGGCGAATGTGAACACCCGACACCTAATTCCACATGTTCTGGGTGAATACCTCTCTTGAATTCTGCAAATGATCTTCCACTCCATTCCTTGATGCTTCAACCCATTTTCCTTCTGGTTACAACAACGCTCTTTTCCCTTCGTTGTTACATGGATGTACAACAGAGGATTGCCTTTTACAACATGAGCATAAAATTTCATCTTTTCGATGTTTTTGTTGCCTGATGATTCGCCGTCCTAAATCATTTATCTCTGGTCTATGGATCATATGACTTGATGGTCCTATAGCACTGACTATGTAGTGTGTTGGTCCTTCTACGGACTACTTCTGTTCATATCCATGATCTCCAGGTTTACAAGAAGCCAGAGAGTAAACGCTACATCCTTTTCTTTTCTATTACATAGTGTTTATCTCTCTCTCTCTCTCTCTCTCTATATATATATATATATATATATATATATATATATATATATATATATATTGATAGATTGGAAAATAAATTGGAGATTCATTTATTTTGTCAGATATTATTAAGCAATTAAAAGTGTTTTTTTTTTGCATAGAGAATACCTGATATATATATATATATATATATATATATATATATATATATATATATATATATATATATATATATATATATATATATATATTAATCTCTTCCGTTTATACTTATATTCATCTGAGCATTATATCAAATGCCTTTCAGTAAGTTCTGTTCTACGTTTTCACAATAAATACAATGAATCTGGTGGTCTTAGAATAAATTAAAAAATTTAAGATTTGATAATTTGTGAATACATGCGTTTGAACAAGAGAGATACCATGTTACGTCCTTATGGAAACGCAACGAAAAATGAGATAATATTGAAAACAAATGAATGATCTCGCAAATTTAAATGATTATCAAACAGGGACAGGACAATTCTGCTTTGAAAAATACCACAAATAGATAGACAAACTTTAAATATTAATGGACAAGTAATGGTGCGAATCAGCTAGAAATATCTGACAAAGATTGCTTTAGATATACAGATTATTAAGCCAACAAACTGAAACCTGTAATTATGTAGAAAAAGTACGACGATGAAATAAGCGCTACATTAGTTGAACATAAAGGCTGAGCTCTCAACTGAATTTCCTTCAAAATAAAGCAATAAAATGTAAAATAATGATGTGGATTATTTTTTTTAGAAATATGCCTTGTTATTAAATCGCTATTAATTGCTTTAAATTACCTAGTTTAAGTTCCGGGAGATAATTAATTTTACTAGCTATAGACCTTGAAATGTGTCAATGAATTTTATGAATTTCTTAAATAGAGCAATCAAGTCTTATCTTCATGTAATGGCTTCTCGTGCTTCAATCTTATTGAACATTTATCTTAAAAGAAGTTTCCCTGATCGAGGAATTGAACGATTTATTTTCTTAATTAATATTTTCTGTAATAAGACACTCAATGACAACATCGGTAGATATTATTTATACATTTTAAGAAAGAAAGGTTTCTACTCATGCAGCTGCAACCACTAATTATAACACTTATAATAACAGAAAAATAACAGTTTACATAATAATATATTCGTACTTAAATACAAATAATAGTGTAAATACAGACAAATGAATTATCATAATTTCGTTGATAAGTGATATTTTGGCGTGTTCCAGTTCCTAATCCGGTTTATGCTCTAGTAGAAAACGAGTGCTTCAACTTTAAATGGTATGTGCAGGCTGGTCCGAAAGTTTGTTACACATATAATTTTCTTTTTCCTATGGCTGACACAAACACCTGCACTCTGGAATTCTCGCAAGTGTATGGACACATGATCACGTGCATTCTGGCAGTAGCATGGGGGATGAGCGAAGTGACCTCACCGCAAGTTTCGGCAGACCAGCTCCTCCGAAGAGGACAATACTGCGATGTAAACATAAACTGTTTCGCACAGGATCAATTAAGGACAAACCGAGGCCAAGACGAAGCTCATCGCGAGGGTTCATATGGGCTGAGGTGGACGTATCTGTACTACGATCATTTAATAAATCATTACGAAAACAATACTCTCCGTGTTAGGAATTCCCAAAACCACAAAGTTAACACACATAACAAATGATCTTGATTTGAAATCGTTTAAGCTATCATACAATTTTCTACAAATTTGCATACATATAGAATTATTTAAAGTTCTAACTTTTTGTCTGTTTCTTTCTCAAACTACTGTGATGTCGTCCCCTGGTCGCAGCGCCAACTGTAACGTCATATCCTGGCCTACCATTGCACCAACTGTGACGTCCTCGCCGCGGCGCCAGCTGTTCGCTCCTCGCTGCTCCGTTCGGGTGTCGCCGCTCCAAACGTGACGTCCGCCAGTCGTGTTGTCTCGTCCTGTGACGACCAACTCGAACTGAAATTTAACTGATTTCTGCTCGCTGCGGCTTCGCTTATATGGACGCCGACCAAAACCGGGGTGGGTTTGTCGGCGTCGGGGTTCTTTTTGATAATTCTAATTACATATCCACCTCCTGGTTAGGAATTTCCACTTTTTCCATTTTTTGGAGCCTTTTCTTCTCCCACCTTCTCACCATACTTCAGAGGGGCGTGAGCTGCCCTTCCCACTTCTTCGTAGCAGCTTCTCATACCTATCCTCAGGATGGCGGCGACAGCTTCCTTCGTGCGTCACGTGATCACCACTCGACCAATGATGTCTTAGTCGGGCGTGGACGAATCCATGGATTTGTTTCAGGAAAAAAAAAAATATCTTGCTTAACTCAAAAAAAAAAAAAAATAACGTTTCTTTTCTTTTCTTCCTCTTAATCACAGTTATCATTTCTCTAGCCGCAAACAGGACAAGACGGTGGTCATAACTCTTGTTCTACATGGACTTCGTCCGTCATCTTATCGCTAATTATCCGAATGGGTGGTCTTTTTAACACGGCCAAACGTCGCCCCGAAAAGAACATTTCTAAGTTCCACTTCATTTCATTTCGGTACACACAGGCTAAAGATGTTCCGTCGAAAGAAATCGGTCAGTGGACACATCGTGTTCGGCTTTTAATTTTTCATATCTATCCAAACCCTTTGGTCCACCTGTTTTCCGTCACTTATCGAAATAACATTTTCATTTGGATTTTTCTTTGGCCAGTCGTCCAGCAGTTTGTTTACGTATCCCAGATAATACAGCCCTCGCCAAAACACACCCGATTCCTTTATCCACTCAGAATTTCCCTGTCATTGTAATGACACTCTTTCGCCATTTGTTACTTATCAAAATATCCTTTACCCATTGTCTCTTTGCCGTGGTGTTCTGCTTATCATCCACGCTTTGGGTCTAAGCCTCTCCTTTCCTACTTTTCTTTCTTTTCGTTTTCTGCCTCGTTAAATGGTGCGACACTACAACGAAGATTTAAAAATGAAAAAAAAAGGTTACATTGTAAAAAATGTTCTATTTGTTCTTTATCTTAATATCCAGTCGAATTCTGATCATATCACAAATATTGATCAATATTTTTTTTAATACAATCTAAGCTTTCGGCTTACATAAGCCATTATCAACGATGTCAATTACAACATATCAAACAATATACGGACACAACAATGACGATAGTCTGTCATTGTTTATATAGATGATTTCTAAGCAACGATAAACACGCGCATATAAGACGCTAGAAGCGAAAATCGCACCGCATCTCATGACGTCACACATGACCACACGAGAGTGAATTGTAGAAGTATGAGAAGACGTTGGTATAATCCAATGGCTTCTGCTACCAATTATAGACATTTAAGAATATTTGTAGAGATGCCATAATTGAATTTGCTTATGTTGGGTTTCAACTATTTGATGTATAATGCTTCAAGGATTTTTAGTTTTTGTCTAGCGTTTTCATGTCGAAGTATAATTGTGCTTTACATAAAATAAATAGACACCACTTGTCTATATTATTTATTGAAACTTGCATGAATATATATATATATATATATATATATATATATATATATATATATATATTAGTCATCTGCGAGACCCCTTGCTGCATTCCATGAGCATGACGCTATCCTACAGGAAAATGACTTGCTGCAATATTCTTTTTCTCACGTTCTCAGATGATATTAAGTGGAATGTATTTATTGAATCCCTTGCAAGGACAGCTGCAAAGAAATTCGGTTCACTACGATGGGTGAGGCCTTTTTTCTCTTCAGAATCTTTCTATATATATATATATATATATATATATATATATATATATATATATATAAAACATTCGTCCATGCTTAGAATATTGCATCCACCCATGATGCGGTGTTCTTGTTATTTAACATGACCTTTTTGATAAGATCCGAAGAAGAATCTGCAATATTATTGGTCCTTATGTGGTACATCATCTCCATTCACTTTTCCCCTCCTCAATGTTGATGCCCTATGTGGTTTCTATGCATATTTTCATGGTAATTTTTCGAACGTTCTCTTCGCTATGGTACATAGATATTTATTAATTTAGGCGCAGCGATAGATTGGCCTCGAGATCTCATCAATTTGAAGTTCAGCTGTTTAGATGTAGACATAAATTCTAGGCTAACTGTTTCTTCTCTCTCACTTATGGCGTGTCGAAATCCGTTCCTGTTCCTTGCTTTCCGGCCAACATTAATCTGCAAAATTTAAATACAATGCCAATTCTCTATGTAATGTCCACTTGATTACTGTTTTCTCTTTATGCTCACAAATAATGTTCCTGCTCCTAATTCTTCTACGCCCTGTAACCCCTTGTCTATTACTGGTGTTAGGGTGATTCGTGCGCACACACACACACACACACACACACACACACACACACACACACATATATATATATATATATATATATATATATATATATATATATATATATATATATATATATATGATAATGTTACCTGTTATCATATTAGGAATTTAGGAAGCATCCAACATTTTTTGTCCGAAAAGTTAGGCTTCGAGTGAAATTACCATTCAGTCAAATTTTCATGATAACATAAAGCTGTTAATCTTCATGCAGTACTGATTGTATTTCCATATTTGACTTTTGGTTGAGGCAGCATGTTCCGTTAACATCTTGATTCTGTCATTTTATATTCTTTTCGTTAGATGTGCTAAATATTTCAGATGTTGTTACCGTGGAATAATCTCAATTGATGTGGTATCTGTAATCTCGTACAGTTTTCTTTTGTGGTTGTGCCACACAAGTCCAGTGGGTTTGCGGGAGCATGACGCTTGCTTTGATATACAGTCTAAGGTCGATCAAAGCAATTTCTAACCATCATTATGAGAAAGTCCTCATAATGAATCAACAGTTTTGACATTTCTGGAACAATCTTTTGGCACGCATGTCATCAATAACAAAGTCTTTGTCTGACGACAATACTTAAAAACAACTCAACTTTTCGGCTAATGTTTTGGTTTTGTAGCAAATTGTTGTGTTGGCGATGCTACGTCTAACACAGTCTATCCTTTGTTTCATTTTCTTATCTCCTGTAAAAAAATTCCTTTAACCAATTCATACACCAACTTATTTGAACTGTTTAATATTTACCAATTTCGCAACAGTCGGGTGTGTGTGAAAGTGTGCATATTCATTTGCATGCTTTACGAAGATGGAATAATATTCATAGTATGACTCGTTCATACTAGTTGCATTTTGATATGAAATTTTCATCGTGTAATGTTCTATTTACTTGCTTTATAGAGAAGCCTTTGGTTAAGTGTGCGGAAAAATAAATAGTCATTTTGAAAATACATGATTTTTTTTTCTCTTTTTATCTCATTAGAGTGCGGACATATTGATCGAACTACGTCAATTACTATGAATATGTCTATTCACACAGTGTGATTCATTTTATATGATATTTTGCTACCTTGGCTCGTTACGTCTTTGCCGCTGGCGCCAATTGTTAATGTCAGAGTCAAGGTAAAAACAATGAAAACATTACTTCGCATACTGATTTTCCTTAAGAAGCAATTCTCCATTCATAAACCTGATGCTAAACATTCATTGTACTTATTATTTTCTCGCATTTTTTTTTCTGTGTCAAACATAGGGAAACTTAGCAAATATCAGCTCGGTATGTATCTTTTTACAAGAGGAAAAATTAATTTCAGATTTCAGATATCACCACTGTTCTATTAAGAAATTATCCTTGCAGTAATTAATAATATCAAACCTATATTAAAATACTATCTAAATATTTTATATTCATTAATAGGAAGCATATACCTAGCCGGTTGAACCAGGACTGGTTTCATTGCTAAGAGTGCAAAATACATCGACGAAAATATCTTACCGAAACGAAAAGATTGAGATTGAAGATTTTTCCTAATTAAAACTCGCAATAAATTTCATGTGATAAATTTTGTGTGCCTGTTTTTTTTTGTTTTTTTTTTATTCATCTTTTGTAACCTCAGGAAGTATATGAAGTAATTGAAGGAAATCGGTTTTCTTCAAGTCGGAAATAAAAGCAAAAACAGAAAAAGATTTTAATAAATTGAAATGCAGAAAGTTAATTAATTTTTTTTTTTTTTTTTTACAAAAAAGCATTTAGATTAAACTGAATTTGCAAGGAGCCATATTGACCAAATATTCCAAGGTACATTTGCTAATTTACAAAGTCATTATTTCTTTTTCATTTCTATATTGAATGAGTGTATTTTACAAGCTTCAAATAGAACAGTAAAAACAGTATATATAGTAATCTTTAGGGTTAAAGCTTGCAATTAAGGCTAAGAGCACGCTATGTAGATAATACAAAGTAAATCAATGGAATTGTCTCATATCATGTCTGGGTATGGAATATTTCTAGCTAATAATAGAGGCAATGTTATCGCTGGGAAATATGACAATTATAAGACTACTGGACAATTTCTAGAAAGATAAATTACAAAAT
>CAHIKZ030005300.1:160000-170000 GCA_903632075.3 Acanthosepion pharaonis
AACTGTTACGTTCTAGAGTACATTTTATACAGACCATTCCTTGTTTGCATGTCTATGTGTCGCTACTTATGATGTTTATCAATGATGCAGACCTAGGTGTATACTTTTCTTTACATTATATGGGTGCTGGGAGTTGAGGTATTGTCCGGTGAATGTTGCCTTGCGGTATACAGATATCTTGAATCCACGCTCTGTTCGAGTTAATAGTACATCCAGTGATGCTACACACTCAAGAAGAGATGGGTTTATACTAAAAACGTTGCAAGTATTTATTCGGTGGAAAAGAGGTCATTTCTTGCCTGAAAATCGAAATTTCACGATGACAATACTCCAGCGCAAGTTGAATTATGGGCCCACGAGTACGTGACTAAGACATTCATTACAAAGAAGTTTTTTTTTCTTGTTCATTTGAACTTTTGAGTTTGGCTATTAAAAAAAGTATTTGATAGGTTAAAGAACTGCATATTTCACTAACATACAGAAACAAGTGATACTGCTTCCTCGATGGCTCTCGATGCAAACTATAGATACTTGCATTTTTGATCGAACAGAATTATTTGTATTTCACTGAATAAACCGAATGTTTGATTTTCATGTTACATTGAAAACGCCACACTACATTACACCTAATGGCATCGTCAAATATCTCTGCATTATTCAAAGGATCAGAGGAATCGAAAAGGTGTCGTTGTTTCTGCTCATCAATGAAGATTTAAGGCACCAATTTGCAGGAAATCTCTCTCATGCTTAAACCCTATATTAGAATCCAACGCGCTACGCCTTAATTCATATTTTCAAATTCTGTTTTCAGCTGCACACTTAATCTTCGATTGTGCCAATATGCGCACTGTTTTAACGCGTTTATCTCTTATTGTTGCTTCGAGACTCGATTCTTATGTACGCTTTCATATTTTTTCGCTCTTTCTTCCTAATACAATCAGCATGAGTCATTTCAAACAGAGATAAACTTAGTACATTTAGGATTCTTCACTAAATTTGATGTAAATCCGTTCATATAGATCCCGTTCAGCCATTTACGCCTACGGTATAACATGAACTTTCATATATTCCTATACTGTTTGGCAACAAATAAAACATCCGGACGTGCTCGTTGACATGTGTTTGAATGAATCATCACTGACACGGTTATTCTGGGATTAAAATTATCATTTCGGATTTAATGTCACTATCTTGACTCTAAAATTCCTTCGATTGGCTTTAACCATAATTTATAAATTCACGTGAATAAAACATTTGTTTGTGCGCAACGACTTCACGAACACATACAGCCACACACGAGCGTGCACACACACACACGCAGACAAAATAACACGTACAGCTAAAATGTAATGCATTTGCTATCAACATTATATACTGTTGACATCCGTCCTGTTTGGTCAAATCTCAGAATTTTACACAAAAATATAATTCTCTCTGAATTTTTGGTATGAGGATTTATCATTACTTAGACATTTCGAACAAGTGTAGACATTTTTGTTATTGTAAGTACAAAATTTCAGAAGTTCTGCCTTCATCGGATATATACTGATCCGTGTAACCAACCCTTCATCAATTGTAACCGGGAGTTCTAACCCTGGTTCGGGCAGTGTGTAACTGAACTCGGCCCGGAAGCTAGGATCAAAGTGTAGTACGCTGTTTTTGTGAGCTTCCGAGTCGGCGTCTGTCGAACTCTCTGCATTAGCAAAGCGGAACCCGGGCAAGGCTTTGCCGAAGGGCAAGGTTTCGTCCGGGGAGGTAGACAGGGCTTGAACCCGTCTAGGCGGGTTCAAAAAGGCTATATTTTTGGCCGAGCCTACGGGCTCGGGGATACCCACATTAAACCGACCTTGTGCCACATTCTATCCTCGTGGGTGGATCGATAAATACTGAACTCAGTAGAAACAGGAAAAGCAATAACTGAGCAGTACAAAAATTGGAAGGAAACGAGATATCCCTAACTATTGTCAGTAGAAAAGCAACCGTCTATCCATCCCAGTATTTTTAATAAATGGTTCGTAATTGCATGTAGGGTCGATATAAAACTGAGGAAGGCCGCAAACGCAATGACCCAAACGTGGTGATAAAAACAAATATGAGGACAAGAGTCCGAATATAAATATTGTACATACCAAAAAATAATGCCTATATTTATCTTATTTCCTGAGTCGGTTCTCATAAATAAAGTGCCTGAATCATTCTTCGATGTAGCCTTTCGAATTAGCTGTCTACGTGTATTGTCTTCACAGTGTTATGTGATTGTATGATCATAAACACTTTGCCTACTGAGAAATAATTACAGCAAAGTAAAAACTTAACTATGTTCTAAAGATATTCAAAGAATCTTTGTATCGTAATTACCCTTATCTAAAGAACAAAAAATGTCAGAAAACGTCTTTATATTAAACAGAGTAACATAAATTGGACAGAGAAAAACTATAAGTTACTGTCATTTAATTTTACATTGAAAATTATCTTTACTCTTTCAAAATTATCTCTATGTCTGCTCAGGCGTAATTAGGAAAATAGATTATAATTGAATAGTAAAAAAATATATATATTACAGAAAAGATAATGCCTCTGTCAGAGTTTCGAACAAAATAAAGAGGAAACAACTATTTATTCTCATTTTTTGTGAAGTGTCCCTTTTTCATTTGTATTCCTGGCTCTCTACACCTTCCTCTCCTTTGAATCTCAAAGAGCGGTTTGCCATTTTATTATCCCTAATTAACAACTGTATTCTTATCCGTTTACACAAGCTTGCTAATGTCGTGTTCAGAGTTAAGTATGCCTTGATCACGTCTCCACCACGACATAAGCGATCAAGATTCTACATAAATTATTTTATTAGATATGAACTGCCATGGGTCTGTGTCGAATATAGTAGAGTTGTATCACTATATCTTATACAATGGCGTTCAGTTATCTCAACTTGTTTGCCACCCAAGTGCCAAATCTAATTTGCTAATGAAGACCTGAGAAAAGACGGTTAGGTACATTTACCAAGAGCTTTTATGCGAAACTTAACGCACAAAACTCGCCCGGAATTTGAACTTGCATTTCCGTTTCCTTTTTCCGGTGATATACTTAACGCTATTAACACAGAGAGAGAGAGAGAGAGAGAGAGAGAGAGAGATATTATGCGCCACATAGACAAATCACTACAGTCAGTTAGGTACCATGCGTGATACACGCCTACGTGATCATGTATCTTTTGATACATGACTGACGAGCAGATTTTTTTTTCCCGCGGTAGGTTGCCATTTCTTTCTATGGTAGACCAGTTGCCATCCAAGTTTACACAACCTGATCTGTCCTGGTATTTACTCCTAGGTTAATGGGGGAGAGAAGAAGAGGATTCATACCTTCCCAAAGATATTAGCACATAAGTAAATGTAATGGATTCGCCTGTATTCGAACTCAGCTCTCAGATTCCTCAGTCCGAACCGTTTTCCATTACTCCAGCGTATATAAATAGAAAAATAGATACTAGAAAATTGAAAGATTCACCTAAATAGAATGAAAAATAAAATGTCAGCTATACAAATAAATTACGAATTTGATTATGTATTTATATATATATATATATATATATATATATATATATATATATATATATATATATATATAGAGAGAGAGAGAGAGAGAGAGAGAGAGAGATAATTTCAATTAACCTAAATAAAAATTATATGTGCAGGATAGATGGAGGTTAGAATGTTAGTGTTGAATCAGACTTACAAACGGCTACAATAAGACTTGAAAACTAACAATCGAATATCTTTTTTATTTATAACCGACTGTTGACATTAGTAGAAAATGTTAGTATAACTCAGGTAGTAGGAAAGAACATAGAACACGCAAATAACAAAATGAAGATTAAACCTAAGCATGGTTGGAAATATTAATGGGTCGTGTTATATCACAAAAGAATAAAATCATACAATCAAGAGAATTCAACCTTTGACTGATATCAACCAGCTTTGAACGTAAAACTTTGGCAATGGTCCAACCAAGTACGCGGTTATGCGATGGTTCTATATATTCACTAAAGTTGAAGGAATGCCGGCGTTTGTCTGATGCTAGGTTCACCCTTTTCATTTTTAATGACAGCTGCTCCCGGTGTGTTTTTCCACAAATATAGAACCTTTGTTGTTCATTTTGAAAGTGAAAGCCAATGGCAAATCATTCCTTGCTTCTCTTAAATTTATCGCACCATCAAACTAATTCGTTCTTCTTTCTGATTGTTCTCTTTCCCAAAGCTTAGTTTTAAATGTAGCAAGGTTTGTCTAAAATTTGCCAGTGATATCACGAGGCTGCAGAGAAACTGGAAAATCTATTGAACTGACGAAAAATGAGTGTCAGTATCATAGATCAAATGGCATCAGCAGTGTTTAATTTTCATTAGCTTAATACAGAGAAACCTCTTTTAAATCGAGCTTAGAAACATTCGTGTATTGCGCTGAGGAATAGTTTTACTCAAGTTGATGATACTTCTGTATTACATCGCTATTTCCATGTCAAATGTTCAGAAGTGCTAAAATCCTTTTTTTCATTAGTTACGAATATGGCATCTAAGACACGTTATGCCAAGTACACAAGCTCGATTCAAGGTCAATTGCTCCGTATCTGCAAAGATGAATGCTTCAGTCAAACAGATACTTAGATCTCGATAATTTTTAAAACAGATCATCGAAATGATTGCTTCCTGATTACTACAAACTTAACCTCTTCAAGTCTAGGCCTAAATGTTAGTTCTCCTAAGTATCCCCATTGTTTGCACATATATTTCTTTTTACGCCAGCCGCATTTATTAGACATGGTATTCGGTGAACACGTAAGTAAATAGAAACATGCATATATCGTATTGATTCTAATACTGAAAAATAAAGTAATACATTTTTTTGTATTTAGATAAACTTCAATAAAGATAAACTGAAATCCAAACGCAAAAGAAAATTATGTTTATTCAGATGATTTACTATGGATTAGCGGATGACATTAATAAGAGATGTAATAAAGGATGTTTTGGGTCCAGTAGACTGGCGGAGATTGATAGCTCTTCAATCAAAGCAACACTTGTGAATAAGCAATGTTATATATAGATAAACAAAATAACAAGTATATTAAAGCAATGAACATTATTTCACCACGTCGTATATGTTTGTCATTTTGATGTGTAAATTTCCGACTATCTAAACTACAAAGCCGAGTCTATATCCTATAAATTGTTAGTTTTTAATTTAACATTCGATAAACAGTATTTTTTAGACTAGAAATCGTAACACGTGATAAATTGTGATCGCCTGAAACAAATTAAATACACAAAATTAAGTATTTGTCTTGTTTTATTTCAGTAGCAAAGGATAGATTCAAATGTGAATTAACGCTCGCATCGACATATTAATATTCGTTGTTCTACTGCTTAAGCCCAATTCTATAAAACGATTCAAAACCATTATTTAAAATTTTCATCAGCAAGATTTACATTCAGGCAAAAACAAGGTCTGACCAAAAAGTACCGGAACTTGTGCTATAAAAAGGAAACGACAGTAGGTATTAATTTGACATTTAAGTTACTTTGAAGTAATCCCCTTCTGAAGCCACAAAATTTAACTAGCGTTGTTTCCATTACCATCCGGGAACTTTTTATGATAGCGATAAACTACCCCGTCGCATGCACTTGGATTGCACCGACGTCTTGAAAGCCTAATACTTTCAAGTGAGATTTTTTGAAGAAGAAAAAATCGCAAGGTCTAGGGAATATGGTGGCTGTAGAACCGGAGGAATTATGTGGTTGGATAAAAACTGCTGCAAACGCCTTGGCCACTGACGGACTCTCGACGGCGACAATCTGCAAATTTTCCTTCCAAGCAAGAAAGAATGTGAACAACAACATTATAAATAACTCTGTATGCGAGACAGCGTTCAAGATTAATCTCTGACAATTGGTATCACTCTGCACACGTTAGTTCCGTTATAATAGCAACGGTATAGATACTTTTTAGCAGACCTCATGTATATCTATAGACACTGGGGATAAATACTACCATACATTGTAGTTTGTCGAGCAACTCTATAGATATAGATTGCATATTTGCTTATTTTATCGCATAACCGAGACAGACTAAACATTAGCGAATAAATTATACTAAAGATTCCCCTTGGTAATACACACTGAGATATACACACAGGCACCCACACCCACACAGAAAGAGACATACAGAAAGACAGATAGACAGAAAGACAGACAGACAGACACATACACACACACACATAATCGGTTCTGGTTCCTTGCTTCGGAGCCACCAACGACATTTAACAAATTATATGCAACGCCAATCAGAATTTTGTCTCTTCCAGGAATCCTTTCTTTATAGACATTTTTAATATTTTCATTTTCTATCAATTTCGGTTACCCGTGCATGCTTGCATATATATATATATATATATATATATATATATATATATATGTAAGGATAGATAGATAGATAGATAGATAGATAGATAGATAGATAGATAGATAGATATTTCACTCTCTCACTGTTATGCATTTTCTATGAAACAAGGTGAGTTGTGCTACCGCTGAGAGAATATCTATATTATTATTATTATTATTATTATTATTATTATTATTATTATTATTATTATATCTCTTATAAATGAAATATTATTTTATTAGCTCTAGCATTCAATGCGATATTTTAAATTTGGTTAATGTTGCTACAATCTTATTATGCATGCACACACACACACACACACACACACACACACACACACACACACACACATATATATATATATATATATATATATGTATATATAATATATGTAAGTACCCACGATTTTCGGTGATAATATTTTCATTAAAATAGCTACTGCAAATTCTATTTAGCGTAATATTTTATGGTATAATTTGAGTATTGCTCATTAAAGTGTGATTATATTATATTCATTCAAATAGGTTTGATTAAAATTCATCGTCTTAATTTTTAGTTTTTATTATATTTGAATATATTGTAAGATATACAGCATTGTGCTCGTAGGTGAGAAAAACCCTTCCAAGCTTATATTTTGTTATTTTGTTTATGATCTTTCGCCATTCGCAATCATTATCAAGAACCGATGTGGTACATTGGTGGTCAGTAGACATCCTTGGCTGTATCCTGGTATTCTTTTGGAGGCTATATATTTGAAATGGTCAAGCATGAAGTCATTTTTAACAGCTATTGAAAAAGGAGGCCGAACAAAATGAATGTGAGTCATTTACTTATTTTATTTTATTAATTATTTATAATTTATTATGATAATGATAAAATACGCGCCCTCACTAATTGTATCATAAGAATTTCAAGATTGTGTCATTATTTACCATTATTATTTTACACAATTTATTATGTATACTAATAGCTTCAAGTCTTTCCTTGCATTGCGAGCTGTAGAGTATTTTGTCGTTATTTATTATTTGTTATATATCGATAGATGTATTTTGGGTGTTCACAATTTGTTAGTCGTCATATGCCCGGGTCAGACTGAAATCCGACAGGTGAAAGGTCAGTCTGCTTGGGAGTGTAGGCATGTGTGCCCCGCATAAGTAGTTAATGATATTTCTTGAATATTGGTGTTGAAAATGCAATCTCCCAAGAGGCATGAGAATTCATAGGCTGCATTACTTTTTACTTGATATATGACAACATTCAGCACAATAATAACCTCATCTAAAAAGTGGATAAATACAAATAAATATTAAACAAATAAACATTGTCCATTCTCTTTAACCAAACTATATATATATATATATATATATATATATATATATATATATGATCGAAATAAAAGATTAAAACTTAATATTACGAGACATATTAAAAAAAAAACAAAAAAAAACGGGTGAAGCAACCGGTTTCCGCTCCCGATTTAAAATTCACACAGAAAAATGTACAATAAAAAGAATTGAAAAAAAAAAAAAAAATTATGCAAAAAGAAACTAGAGACAAATGACAGCGAGTCATTTGTCTCTAGTTCCATTTGCATAAATTTTTTAAAATTTTTTGAGAGAGAGAGAGAGAGAGAGAGAGAGAGAGAGAGAGAGAGAGAGGGGGGGGGCTCGGTGGAGTAATGGATAGCGGCTTGGATGGAGGAATCGGAGAGCAGAGTTCGAATTCCAGTCGAAACCACTACATTCTCATACGTGGTAATACCCTTGGGAAAGATGTGAATCCTCTTCTTTTCCCTCCAGCTATGGGTAAATATCAGAGAAGACTTGGTTCTATAGCCTTTGATGGTAACTGGACTAAGAGAAGGATAACTCTGAATTCAAAATCTGTGGAGGGTCTTTTGGGTTACCTTGTGGCACGTAGTGCACCAGGTCTCTGTATTCGGCCCTTCAAAATGTGTGGATGTTCCTGCACGAAACCTTCACCAATATAATCAAATCTCACGTGCTGTTGTCTGGCTGTCGGTTTCTTAGGAACTGATCTGCTAGGCCCTCATACGTCGAATTCGACGAGCGAGTCAAGTAAATATATATAGCCATTTCAGAAAGCATTATGAGAAAAAAAATATTAAGTAGAGAGAGCGATAAAGAATAGGAATTAAGAAGACAGAATATAACTAACGACTGACATTGAGTTTTCCACGATTAATGTTCACTAGCAAACAAGGAGCCGCTAGAGAGTTCCAACACAGTGACCAATCTGGGAGAAACTGATACGATAATTTGCTGCGAAACTAGTACTGTACATCAAATTATAAACTCTATGTACCAAAGATTAATTTTTTTCTGAATATTTTCCATGAAAGTATTTATGAAAAAGGTAAAGGTAATCAGTATAAACGCGTTGGGAAATTGACTGAAGTCAAGATGTATGGTCAGCACCGATATCATTTGCATATTCTCCTTTGTCTTTTCTGAAGAATTTCTGAACAATAACAGAGCAGGTGCACTAGATCAGCCATATTCAAAACATGGTCGAATTGTAGACTTGTAAATATGTAAGATAGATTCACTTGAGAAATTCTGTAGCACGAAGCAGGTAAACAATTTCCTAGAAGCATCCACAAAATTGATTTTATATTATCTCTCAACTTATGTCAGTTAGAAACATTAGTCTTAGAAGGCGAATCTAGTTACTTTCCTAGAGTTGTATACCATCTATGAGAATGGAATGCAAAATTGTTCTCTAAGGTGAATAAAAGACATTGATTTTGTTCCGAAAGTGTTAAAATTAACGTGTCATATTTGCCCCAGTCAGCAATAGATTGTACGTAATATTTTGAAAAACTTCAAATTTCACCACATCACACAGAGTAGATTGCTTCTTTTTCATCATCTCACCCGAAGCAAGGATGAATTTCCACTAGTACGCAGGGGGGGTTGCAGTGACTGAAAGAGAGAAAAAAGACTGGGCATTGGAGGGATTGAGTGGTGGTTACATTTAATTATTTCAACAGTAAAAGGATGGTACCTAGATACTAATCTAGTACCACGCTTAAATTCATGTAATCGGAACACCAGGAAACAAAAACAAAAAACTTATCAGAGCATTGTCCATGAACATATTTGTAGAAAAGACAGAAGTCACATCATGTCGGTGATAAAGTAACTGAAGCCAAAATGTCAAGTCAGGATAGATTACATTGCATATACTTTTTTGGAGTTTTCAAAAAACTCGAGATGAATAGGAAGAACACCGAAACACATGACAACGGTATTCTATGCAAGCACTAATTGTAGATTTGTAAATGTGCAAGAAAGTTTCTGACGAAAAAAAAATCTGGCACGGCACAATTAATTCAACTTTCTTTGCAGAAGGTGCAGCTATTCATTTAATGTAGTTCATCTGAGTTGAAAAAGTGAGGGCGAGAAAGCGAAGTGAAATTCTCTCCAGGAGTCAGGCTGGGAACTTTCTCTATGGTGGGTATATGAGAGCAGATTAATGTTGGATATATTAACATTTAAAGGCTATTTCCTGCCCAAGATAAACTCTGATTAGATATCCTTTTC
>CAHIKZ030005300.1:175000-202500 GCA_903632075.3 Acanthosepion pharaonis
TACATACATACATACATACATATATATATATATATATATATATATATATATATATATATATATATATATATATATATATATATACACAAAACAATCAAAAGTTACCTTATATGGGGGTATAGTTCTATTTGAACCAACGAGTCTGTGTTCGTGTCGGGATTAGAAATTTAAAATTTGACTTTGACTGCATTCGAAAAATTGACACAGAATTTATCCATTTCGATGTTTCAGTCAGACGAAATGCCCGAGTCTGTGGTAAGGGGTCGGTCGAATATATTAACCATAAAGGGAAGATGTTTCATAAAATTAACACAGATATTAATATTATGACATTAAATTGGTGTTATGTGAAGAATGAGAAATTAAATTGAAATTTAAATTGGAGTTTTATATAAAAAAAAAGAATTATATATAAAAAACTTTTAGGTTACAACTTAAATATATATATATATATATATATATATATATATATATATATATATATATATATATATATATATATATATATATATATATATATATATTATATTTATTAAGAATATAATTTTAAAAATTATATTAAGTGTTAAAAAAAATTAAGATTAAATACATTATCCCTTTTTAATTTTAAACCTAAGTTAAATCAAGTAATATAAAAAAACTATACAAAGTTATATTTAAAAAAAATATAGATAGATAGATAGATAGATAAAGTGGTGTAAATGATAAAAGTTTTAGTATTTGATATCACTAATGTGTATTTGCATTATATACCAACGGATATATTACCATATATATATATATATATATATATATATATATATATATATATATATATGTGTGTGTGTGTGTGTGTGTGTGTGTGTGTGTGTGTGTGTGTGTGTGTGTGTGTGTGTTAGTGTGTGCGTTTCTAGAGAGATAGATAGGGAGATACAGTGAAAAATGTATCTGAGTTTTGCGACGTTATTCTGATAGTAATAACATGCAGATGATTTTAGGCATTTATTTGTTCAATCACTTTATACACAGAAGCAACACATTGATGCGCAGATCTCACATTTCAGCATATTCTCTCTCTCTCTCTCTTTATATATATATATATATATATATATATATATATATATATTGCTAACATTTATATTAGATGTTATTTTATATTATGCCTTTCCTGATTTCTTTCGAATGTTACTACATTCATCTTCAAAGTTTGTTCAGCATGTAGTTTTACAACTGGTTTTTAATAATGGCGTTCTTATGTTTAATAGAACCAATTTCATGATAATCAAGGAGACGTCTTATGAATGGTCAAACTGATTTTTTTTTATGTTTGCGTATGTGTGTTTGTGGATTTAATTATATATAATATTGGTTTCTTCACTTTTATTTCAACAGCCTCAGAATATTTTGTAATATGTTTTGTATGCACAGATACACACCACACGCACACACACACATAATATATATATATATATATATATATATATATATATATATATATATATATATATATATATATGTATATGTAATCAGTCAGTCAGGATAAAAGGCAATACATCCCTTTAAGCATTATATGTTTATGATATTTATGCAAGCACACTCCAGTGTTAAAAACACAATATTTACCATTCTGCTGGAATGAAACATCAGTTTTCCTAAAATAATAGCTGCTTAAATCTTTAATATGTGCCAATTCAACATGTATGTTTCTGTAGACTCAGCAACAGTACGCTTGTATTTCCCAATATGTGCTCCATTATTTGACCGTCTGCTAAGTTTCCTGACAATATTATAGACATTTTGATCTCATATTATATATGCTATTTTCCCCTGTTTTCCCCAAACCTAAGCTCATTAATCTTACGACTTTTCAAAATGTCCACTCATCTTGCGCGTGCTTTCTCTCTGTATATATATATTCCGATTTTTTGGCAATCTGCCCCTTCACCGGGAAAATGGGACTCGTGCCAGAACCGCTCCTGATCATCTTTCTGTTCGCTATGACAAGGGAAAAGAATTGACAGATCAAGAATCTGTACCTACTTGCTGTTTCCTCAACACCACTTGCATACATTAAAGAAAACTGCGGTTAAAGTTTTGATTGTTTTGTTTCTTTGCAATACATATACATTCATACATACATACATACATACACACATATATATATATATATATGTATGTATGTGTGTGTGTGTGTGTGTGTGTGTGTGTACACACGCACGAACACTAAGACAGTAAAAGGACAATAAAAGAACAGGGTCTGTGAGAACATAAGATAGAGTTGATGCTGCATTTAATATTTGAGCATTGATTTAACAGGCAAGAAAACAATCGGTAAGATTTCTACTCCCAGTAGGAAACTATTACAAATATATATATATATATATATATATGAAGACAAATTTGGATAAAACAAACAAAAATCCTTAAATGCAATTATGTTGTTTAAAATGAATGAAATGTCGACGTCTGACGTTTCGGTTTAATAAACCTTTTTCAAGACAATATTCATTAAAATACAATTCAGTTCAATTTGACAAAGACGATGGACATTAACAACAAGTCTTATCCAAAACTGATAACTGAAAATTTTTAAAATGATCAGCTTTCCGTTTAGCATGGTCAATGATCACGTTGTCGTCACATGGGCGACGCTTTCAATATATATATATATATATATATATATATATATATATACGGTTATATCGAGTGATTTTAACCGTAAAAAATGTCATCTAATTTTATTACGCTTCAATTCATGCAGTCCAGGTAGCTGTTACGAAAATTCATCAAAACAATTTTCATTAAAATATTTATAGACAAGATAAAAATCGAAGCCACATTTGGGCCGAGGAAACTTACTGAAGTCGACTTACACCACATGGCAGTTTACATTACATACTTTTCTCTGAATTGTGTCAAACATTTTGAGATATATTGCAGACGCACCAAACGAGACATGTTATCTATCTTTTGTACAGTGGTAGCTTTATAATTAATCAAAATGTATATTGTTGAGAACGGAAGTTCATGGCCCGGCACAGTGAACCATCTTTCCTGGCAGTAGAACTACCAGCTGATTCAATATATTTATTCAGTTGGTAGTTCTACTTCATGTCTGTGAAGAAACTGAGCCGAAGTATACGTAAATATCTGATCTCTAATAGAAGAGCCATGCAGGTGTACTTATATTTTTCTCTATGTTGCGTGAATGAAAGCAGATTTTCTTTTGTTGTCGCTAAAATTAGCAATTCATTCCTTGCCCCAGTGAAGCACAAATTGACGATTCGGACTTAAGAATATGACTGAAATAAATCCCACGTATAAATACCTAAATGTGAACTGATAACATTGGGAAGATTCTTGATGAAGATAGAAAAATTGTATGTTCAAGGATACAATATTTAGACACGGCATTAATATGCAATAATCTAGAATCGTGAACGTTCATCACGACATTACATTTACCGGCCTGAATGTTCGAGAAAGTTCGTAGTAATTTGAGGTTTGCCAGCAGGAATTTCCCTGTAGCTTAACGGTCATAGCACGTCAAAATTCATGAAGGTTCCGTATAGGATACAACTTAGTTTTCCTGTTGGTGAACGTATAATTTCTTCGAAATTTGAGAAATAAAAATCTGTGCACTTCCGCAAATATATATGTCCATAAAAAACATATAAACCGGATATATATATATATATATATATATATATATATATATAGAGAGAGAGAGAGAGAGAGAGAGAGAGGGGAGATAATAATGTTTTGTGTATGTATATATATATATATATATATATATATATATATATATATATATAGAGAGAGAGAGAGAGAGGTGAAATAGAGGGAGATAATTATATGCGTATTATGTGTGTGTTAAAACACATCCGACTATAGAAATATTGGATGAGGTGCATGAAGTCCGTTATCTTTCCGATTCTTAAAGTTCCTGCCTATTTATCCAGAAACATCCAACAATACATCAAGCGCTATCATATCTTTTTTGTGTAATTGGGAAGCCATCACTTATATAACGATGAAATTCCTTTGCAATCATGGAACCTACTACTGCAACAGTCTTTTTTTCAGATTCAGAAACCCAAAATTTGTATATGTCAGATGTGATTAAACAAATTATCCCACGCCCATTAGAAATACATTTGTAATATTGCATCTAGATACTTCTGTATTGTGTGTGTGTGTGTGTTGTGTTGTCTGTCTGTAACGCGCGCGTGTGTGTATATACTTGCATCCATGTACATTTATATGTATTGCATATAGGTAATTGAGGGATGCTTATCTAGGATGTCACTAATTGTGTTTTCACTGCAGAAAGAATTCAATGACCGGAGTAAAATTATACTCACTCTTCATTATGTTACCATATCTTCCGACAACTGAACGCCACAATATATTTTCAAATCCAGATAGCATTACGTACATTTATTTTAATTAAGGAGAATTATCCATTCATTTAATTCACATATATAAATTTCATTGAATAATCATTTGAATATTTATAACAGTCAATTATTCATAGATATAGGAATGATCTATAAGTGGTTGTAATTTTATTTATAAAATTAAGCCACTATTTCTTTAATCATTTCTACCCAGGTAAGTCAAGTAGGCCACTAAGCCGCAATGGGGTTACTGAATCTTAAAGAACATAATATAAATAAAACTTTATTATGGCGAGAGAATAATAAATGTAAAGGATAATATTAATTCAGAAAACGAGAAATGTTCTGCAATAGCCTCGTCAGATCGTGATTTTTATATGGATAACATGCATAGACCTTTTATATACAAACACCTCAAACCAATATTTAAAAATGTTTTCCGGTGAATCAAACATGCTCGTCTCCGTGAGGAGTATATTTTTTCGAAACTTTTACTACAAACCATAGGCGAATTACTAGCAAATAACAAAAAAAATCTCCCCATTTCCAAATTTTAAACGGCAGTAACACCTGAAAAGGATATCACCTGTAGCTCGATGAGAAAATGATGTTATAATCAAAATGTTGACGTTCCTCACTATCTTTTTTAAAAGTTAAAGACGAAAGCCTCTATCAGTACTGAGGAGAGGAATATATTCTGATGAAAAATTGTGTTAAGATAAACATTTATATATTTAAACTGAAAGTTGCACTGGTTGATCGGACTATGAATGGCAAATGTTTCTTTACCAACAATATTACCATTAGATTAACTTTGAAAAATCCCAAACGAAAATTATAATGATCTGTAATTCATCCTCAGTCTTTTAGTCTATTAGCCAGAAATTTGAAGTGATCCATACTAAAGAAAGTTAATTTAATAGTGAAGACAACCCGGGCTAATTCCATGCGATCGAAGTGCTTACTGACCAAATATTAATAAAAAAAAATTAAATGGTAAACAAGTAAAGTAATACCAGTGAAATTTTTCTCCCACCGAAGATCAAGAGTAATGCCGAGATCTACATCTGTTTACTGGAGACTTTGGTTAAACTTAAATTTCAGGAGGCTCAGGAGGATCTAAATGTGCAAGAAAGACTCCGAACCTTCCCACATGTCTCAAGTAACTCTCGAACGGCTCGCCGAAAATGTTTCGGATCATGGCCTCTCCACATTTATCGTCTTCTGATTTGAATCTGTGCTTGTATCTTCTGTGATACTATATTCTGTTCAATCTAGAAGAGGAAAACCAAAAAAATGGAGGTCACATCAGAAAAACCTTCGAGTAATACTGAAATGCATAATCGTTCTCCACTAAATTCTAACAATGATTTAAAATCAATCATCATTTTTAAAAAAAAAAAAATGTTTGACACGAAACAATGCGCGGCTAATTCGGATAGTGTATAATACTTCTTAGTTAAGTATAAATATTGGTAGTCAATATTTTTTGCATAATTAGTAAACTGCCATCAATCTCATCTTCGAATATAAGAGCCCTGAGATAATTTTATTTAGCTTTCGTGTGAAATGGGGATACATGGAATGAAATATAGTATTTTAAAGCGTGGTTATTCTTCCGTCTTTAATGTATTGCTGAATGTATGCAGAATAATTTCTAAAATAAATTTCACATTAAATATCCAATCACGTTTCTTCGAAGGAATTTATACATCAAAACTATCACCTTATTTGTTCCGCCACTCTCATTTGTAATTTAAAGAATCTAGAAGTTTATCCATTACTGAATTTCTGATATTGTTACTGATAATCTATTGTTTTAAGTCCTGACATAAATATACAACGAAACTAAACACTTGAGCGATGTTGCTGGTTAGAAAAGTATAATAACTCGTATTTACCTTTATATCTATCTATCTATCTATCTATCTATCTATCTATCTATCTATCTATCTATCTAATTAATTTCCTTTTATATGTATATTTAAATACAACGGCTTTCGAAAAGTTTATGCATGCAAAGTAAGTGATGGCTTATAAATTTTTGAAAGATGAATTTGTGCATTAGAGACTTCCAGTATATAATTACACTTGATCAGAAAACTTGACCTGGAGATTATAATCTAAAGGTTGTGATAAGCCTAGGTTGGCAGTGATGCAGAAAACTTTGTAACAATCATTTATATCTATCTATCTATCTATCTATCTATCTATCTATCTATCTATCTATCTAGACACTGACACACATACATTTCCCGGGAGTTTCAGATAATGCATTTAGCCATCTTGATAGTATTTGTAGTAAGAATAACTTAAAAAAACAAACCTTCGAATTATTTATCTAAAATAGACTAGATTAAATTGTGTTGCGTCAAACACTGTTTTCCCAACTGAATAATGGTGAGAAGTAAAGATCATACAGGAACTCAATAATTGTACCAACATTCATACTGTGGCTTTCGCTTTTAAAGTCCATTCAAGAACCATCAAGAGAACGGTGACAAAGTTTTAAAAAGATCTATAGTGATCAATTAGAAAAGATGCAAATCAATCCATACGACGTTCGGCACGTGAGAGAGGAGTTTCACTTAGTCTAAAGAGCAGTTTTATCAAAACTTGAAAATGAAAACTTACGTGAAACTTGTGAGGCACCTTTTACTCCATAACAGAAATTTAGAAGGCTAGAGAGAGCGAAGATCTTCTTGAATAAGTTGAAATCATTCTGGAATATATATATATATATATATATATATATATATATATAGATATATGAATTTTATTTCAATACTTCACGACCTTCCGATCATTATCTATGATTGATTAATGATGAACATGTCATTTTCATTTATGATCGATATCAGCACGATAATTCCGTTAAGCTGGGAGAGTAATTATACGTTTTTACTACGCAAAGTTGAATGAGATTGGAAAATTACGGTAAGATATCATTTGTAAGATACAAAAGTTCATATCCTACATTAGGATGTGGTTTTTGCATTTACGCCCATTATACGTATGTATATGCGTTTGTCTCTGTGTCTGTGAAGAGGTTATTTAAGCTGACATTATTTATTATTAATTAACTGTTATATTTTATCTGTTACAACTGTTCGATCAGACGCCAAGTTTTGAATATTGTTAATTACACACAAACACACGCGCGCGCGCACACGCACACACATGTATATTATAACATAAAGAAAAATAGTATACAAAGAATTAAATATCAATGTTAATATGATTAAAGGCGAAATTACTTCGCGAACAAGACTTAATGAGGCATCAAATTAACATCAATTCCTTGAATATTAAGATCCTTATATTCGAGTGGTTGTCAGATGGAAGAGACATGCTAAGTACAATTTCAAATTGTCATTTTGATGGCACAATTTTCTCATACATAAGAAATCACAAAGTCGAAATATGTGTGGAGCGAAGGTGTCGCGGAAGCGCACGCCCCCAAAATTATATATTCGGCTGTAATTAAGTTGAATAATTTTTAAAAGAATAATCTTTCGTTCTACACATATTTCGTCTCAGTCCTTGCCTCGATAGGGGATAATTGCATCCTGAAGGTGGCAATTTGAAATTGTCAAAAGTACTTGGCAAGTGTTTTCCACCTGAAAACTTGAATATAAGTATCTTATTATTCAAGGAATTGACAGTAAGATAATGTCTCATTAAATCTTGTTAGCGAAGGGATTTCGCCATTAATTACATTAACATTGCTATGTAATACATTGTATAAATGTTTCTTCATGATATAAAATATATGCTACACACTCTAATACACATACACGCACGCAGCACACACACATGCGAGCGCGCTCACACAAACATATATATATATATATATATATATATATATATATATATATATATATATATATATATATATATTCTAGAATCTTAATAATGGAATAGAGCTCTCAAGCATTGTTCAAGATTGCATTCCCCTACAAAGACAAATAACAGGTTCGTATCCTGACAGAGGTCTCTGTTCATACATAAAAGGTCTGGAATGCAGAGGCAGTTAGATGTAATTTACATTATTTAAATATAAACAGAGTAAAATTAGACATGTCTATTAATTAAAATATTGCTTTGAAATAATAATTTAGTATACATCCTATACGCTTAGCAGCTTTTCAAGTAGTGGATTGTGATAAAACCTTGCAGTGGAAGAATGGTTTATAAATATGTTTCAAATTTGTTATCGCAATTATCTTCATTGGAATCTTTTGTCGATATGTAAGTCACCAGTACTGGCACTGGTAAAATTAGGCATATTTTTTTCATTATACTCTGATCAATGTGAGCAGTAATATTCGGAAACGTTTTCATATATATATATATATATATATATATATATATATATATATATATATATATATATATATGGCAAATTGACACATACATTCATTGATACGCAAAGAAATATAACTTTGAATACGTATCTATACACATTGTTTAAATTGTATATGGAGTGCGGCAGGTCATCCCGTATCAGAAAATTTGAACAGGCGAACGAAAGTAGTATTTTATTTTGCAAACCTTTTGGATCAAACCGAGAACCATCGAGAATTGTTCCTGTGCCTGTTTAAGATATAATTTTAATCGTCAGTCATAAAAAATATGACAAGAATGTTTTCTGTTAATAACATATTTATTACTCAACATTTACAATAAATTGAACTCCAGTCAATTACACTTGGTAGGGATTTTTTTTTTGTTAGATGAATTAACAGATAGATGTAAGTTTCCTTGCCAGCAATCTGTTTAATTTTTTTAAGAGAGAAAATTGTTCCAATTTTTATTATCCTCGAGGAAATCAATTGTCTGTCCAAGCATTGTTTTATCACTAATAGCCTTCGAATCGTCCATCCGTTGGGAATATTTCTCATTACATAATGTCCCAGTGTTGTCTCCTGGTATCTCGAAACAAATGTTTGTATCGGTCATCAGTTAGCGGAAGTTAGATATTTCGGTACGAACGTAACCATATTGTGATTAAAAATTTACTGCATTTATAGTTTTTCCTGGAATATCTGAAAACATCAGATGTTGGGAAATTGTCAGTACGTTAGTTAAGATCAGTGAGTCGTGATCATAACTAAACAATAATCTGTTCGCTGATAAGGACTAATAAAAAAAGAACGTGGATAAATAGTAACCGTGATATCATCATCACGACTATAACACAGGATCAATTAATTTCTTTCAAATATATATACTACCATTGCTACAGCTACCATTATTCCCACAACTACTATTACTACTACTACTATTATTATTAATAATAATAATAATGATAATAATAACAATAACAACAACAACAATATTCCAGACAGGAAAACTAACGTATTACGTTTGTAACTGATTGTTAACAGCCCTATGCAAAGCAGTAAAGCCACTAAGAAACAAGGGGTTACTCAGTGTGGAAGAATCAGGAAAAGAAACATTGGTAATTAGCGTGAAGGGGAAAGAGGAATCTGGAGGTTAGTGGATGGCGATAGACATTGCATTTAATTTTTTGCAGTTGGCTGGAAAACGTGGAACAGGAAGAGAGTTCCACAAGAGAAAATTGCGAGAAAAGAAACAGTTTGCATTGAATTTAACGTTACATATGGCCAGCTCAGCCATAAATTGATGAGATCGCTGCACTGAAATGCAAAGTGTCTCAGTTGTATAGCGAAGAGCGAAAAATTACCAGGAAATTACATACAGAGAATCAACGGAGATGCAACTTTACGGTGTTGGGAAAGTAAATAAAGGTGAACTGACAAATCAGGTTAAATAATATTGCTGATACTTTTTTTGGATATAATCAAGGACCTCAAATTAATTTGCAGGAGCACTGGACCATATATGGCAGCAACATTATAAGCATATCGAATGGTAGACTCAAAGATACGTAAGATATATTCTGGAGACAAAGATTGGCTCGCCTGGCATAGTGAAATATATTTCATAGAAGCTGGCCAAGCAATGGATTCAATATAGTCTATCCTCTTCATGCCGGCTGAGAACGTTATCTAGAGCAGTATTAACAGTTAAAATGTAAAATTTAGCAATTCTTATTTTTCGAAACCAAAATAATCTCTTAAAAAATTGAAATAATCGTTAAATGTAGGCATCTAAATATTATTTTCAGTTTACAATGTGAGCACTACTAAAATAAAAAAAAGTGTAAATAAAATAGATATAATATAAACTTCAAATAAATAAATGAAATGAAAAATATAATACAAACATTAAGTAAATAAATAAAAGGAAAATATAATATAAATTTAATTCTTTAATAAACAGATAAACGAACAAGCAAACAGGAAACACTGGTATTTTCAACTATGTTTGTTTCATTTCTTATTGGTCAGACACGTGTCACGTATAATATAACTGTAGATAATTCTGTGTGCATGTAGGTATGTGAACATTCTTGTATGTCGAAATTGGGCAACGGATGATTACGTGTATTTGTAATTGTGTGCGTGAGCCTGTATAGTTGTGATTTCTCTTCACATTTGTTCGGTCAACACTCATTGTGCGGAATCGCAGGGTTCAAGGTTATTGCCCGCCTATTAGAAAATATGTTACAATGCTAAATTAATTTGTTAGATTCAAAGAATGATGGATATGTAATGTAATGTTTTAGGAATCTGTTTATAGTTGATAATAATGGCAATAAATTTTCAATGTACTTTTCCTTAAATAATTATGTTCTTTTTTCATTAGGCAGGTATTAGGGTAATCTGCATTAGGTACAGTATCCTTTCGATGCAAAACGATAGAGTTAAATCGATTGTCCAAAGACAATTCTCTCTTGTGTTCATAGATGTGTGTTTTTAAATCATCTGATTTCTTTGCATTGTAAACAATTGATACAATCCCGGCATTTGAGTCGGCGTTGGGTTTATTTTTTTTCCTAACTTTATCTCCGATTGTTTTCGTGGTGATGGTAGCGATCCTATTATTGGGATGATTAATGTGTTTGCGACTTTAGTAGAAAGTTTTTTGGAGACCTAGATTATGAATATTGTGCAACATTTTTTATAAATGTTATAGGTGGTGTTGTAATTATTATTGGGCGCTGTGGATTTGTCAGTGTCAATTTTTGCGTCGAGGATAAAACGGTGTTTGAAAGTTTTCTCAGTATATATCTCTTCTTCATTTAGCTATTCCAGGCTACATATTCTAGGGGGTCTAAGGTAAAATACTTTGACTAGTCCAGATTTTATTTCCAATATATTCTATGCGGAAAGTTTTTTTCTCACACTTTTTGGTGGAACTCTCTTCCGGCTTCATGCTTTATATCCAACTTTGATATTCAAAAATTTAAATGCAGTGTCAATCGTTATCTACTCTCATCCTGATTACTCTTCTCTTCTTCTTGCTTCCTGACTTTTCACTTCTTCTCTAGCTCTTCCACACTCAGTAACATCTTGTGTCTTAGTGGCTTTATTCCCTTGCATAGTGTGGGATGAATAAAAATATATATTTATATAAAATACATATATTGATTACAGTGGATATTTTAGTTATTTAATTAGCTGAATTTGTGAAAAGATTATGGAATAGATAGACTATATTTGTATAAATTATTTATTAGCATAAGTTTGAACGAAGCCTATAGATATTTGGTTTCTTTTGATTTATCACACACACAAACACACAGACACATGCACACCCCCACACCCCCATATATATATATATATATATATATATATATATATATATATATATATATATATATAAATCCAAGTATACGGAATAAATTCGTATAACCAACAAATACTATTCTTAAAAGACTGCCCAATACAGAGTAGAGCCAATATAATTATTTATTCGAAACGCCATCACTTGATAAGATACCAGAAGTGTTGAAACACAATTGGCAATGTTGTAGTGATTTTATAACATGTTTATGGTATAATTTTAGAATAAATAAGAATATATATATATATATATATATATATATATATATATATATATATATATATATATATATATATATATATAATGTCAGTGTGTATATTAATTCTGGATATTATATAAATTGCTTATATAATGACGCTTCTATCCATACGTTGGATTTTGTTATGATCCTGAATAAAATGTGAGTTATATATTCAACATAATTTGTCAGCATATTTTTATTTAAATAGCAGTGAATAAAAAAAAAAATCTCTATGTTGGGC
Source organism: Acanthosepion pharaonis (assembly GCA_903632075.3). Classification (NCBI taxonomy): domain Eukaryota; kingdom Metazoa; phylum Mollusca; class Cephalopoda; order Sepiida; family Sepiidae; genus Acanthosepion; species Acanthosepion pharaonis. Next base: position 187,578 of record CAHIKZ030005300.1, read on the forward strand.
TTACTTATGTTCAATAAGACCCTTTCGTAACCAAGTATGACTTTCTTGCTTCAGATTTAAAGTCACCAAGACATATATTGTGATTCTATTTATTCAATTTGTCCGAGTAATTTCGATATTCTTTTCCAATATCATACGCAGGGTTTTCCTTGCTACGAAAAATAGTTGTGTTTGTCCAAAATATGTTTTCCTTTTATGGTTAAACGGTTAGCAGTTCAGCTCATGCGCAAAGACATTAACGTCGATGTTAAATTTTATGTTGTAAGAGAAAATACTTTGTCGTTGAATTATTAAGATTATGAATATGCTCGTGAACGTAAATCTCAATTCAATAATTTTTATGTTATAGAGCTAACTTAGTTAATAACTTGATTATTACGGATGCTTATAATTCTTTTGTTTATAAACTATTAGTTTAACTTACATATTTCTTAAAGTATGGACTATAAGCATTTCCAGGCATTTCTACTCCATTCATAACTAATTTTGCTAAGTGTTCTATGTTTTTAATAAAGATAGCGTCAAGAAATTATCAGTACAGCTTATTAATTTTCTTGCTGAAGTATATACTTCTCGTTAACTAATTTGCTTCAAAATTGTGAATTTGGACAATAATATGTTTGTAAATGTTGAGCAAGGGATGATGAATCATTTAAGTTTTGAGTGAGTCTTCAAGATAACGTGAATGCCGCATAACCAATATATCAACTTTTTTGTCAAAGATGTAACTTGGGAATCGGCATTTAAATTGATATTATATCATGCATTTTTTTGCACTTCATTAATTAGTTGGGAGGGGTTATTACAGATGATTAAATTGGTAGTTTTGAATTTAGCATTGTATATAATTTATTTTAATTTTTTTACTAGGATCAGTTGGGGAATACGAAAGGATCTTATTGATATGTATGCAAACATGTATAATTACACAGACAATTATATATATATAATATATATATATAATATTATATATTTTTTTAATATATTATCATCATAACACCGAAATTCCCATCTTTTATAAATAAAAACTCAATTCAAATTCAGTGATAAAATTAAACTTAAAAATACAAAGTCCCGTTCTATTATCAAGCGTTTATGCTTTAATATTGTAAAGAGCACTGTTTTAAAAAAATAAAAATAAATGCCAATGTCTCTGAATTATGAATCTAATTAATTGTTCTTCTATTATATATATATATATATATATATATATATATATATATATATATATATATATATGAATTTAATATCTACATTAAGAAGCCAATCAGAGAATTATTAGAGGATTAAGATGAAATAAATAGACATAATATGTCCATACTATTTTAACAAACTTATTTTATATATATATATATATATATATATATATATATATATATATATATATATATATATATATATATATATATATATATATGCCTCTGTGTGTTGGAGCATGTAACTAATATGAGAATTTCAATTCTAAACCTTAATATGAATTCACAATTTACATTTTTTGTCAAGAAACAATGCAAATACAATGACTCATTGTCTGTTTATGACTCTTTTTGTAAGTATAAATAGTGTATGTAAAAGAGAAAATGATTCCTATCCTCACGATAATGGTAATTGCAGTATATATTTTTTCTGTACTAACAATACCTTGAACATCTGGACACATCATAATTCTCCAAATCCCCAGCGCTGACAAACAATGAACTCTTCGTAAGATGGGAGAAAATGGAAGAAATATACACTGATAAAGAATTATGTTCTCCGCCTCAATCTTCACTCTCTCTTTCTCTCTCTTTTTTCTCTTACGCTGCCTAAAAGTTTTCCCAAAACACAAGTGCTTTTCAGATCGATCGATGATTGAATAACACTTCCATTCCCTTTTCAACCTCTCGTCTTTCCATGAGACGCAGTCTACTGTTATTGATTTTATAATTGTGTTCATCAATATGTGTACTTGTTATATTCTTTTGTGTTCAACTTTTGTCTATTCTTTATCTAGGAGCTCAGCTCGTGACATTAAATAGTACCTTCCCCATCCGGATAAAGACTTTATTATTGGTTCTTTTAGATTTTGTGTCTTTTCGTCGTCCCTGCTTTCTTTTCACTTATTATCTCTATTCACTACAAAGGAGAAAACTGTCTCCACATTTTACTTCATCTATAGCCATTGGATATTGTGAAAGAAATCAATTGGAAAACCTTAGTTTATTTTATCTTTGTGGGTATTGATCAAATCCTAAAATGGTTGAATTTGATTCACTGACTTCATTTTGCTTTTGAATTTCGCGAAACAAAAATTCAAATGAAAACAGAAAAGAATGAGATTTAATTTTACAAAAAAAAGAAGATAATTTTTTTTTTGTTTATATTTCCACTGTGATTATATTTTGTATATTTACATTTTTCCTTCGGCTCATCCCTTTATCTTTTTTCCGTTTTTGTCCGTCTCTTCTTTGTTATATTTTTTTCTTTTTCTATCGAGTACGTCTAGTGTTTATTCATTTCGCTCAATATTACTTCGGGTTTTTTTTTTTGTGTAATATTCTGGGCGTTAACACTTTTGCTCTATCCTGTATATTTATGTATTCATACGCAGTCAATTTCCACAAGAGAGGACAATTTAAAGCCAGAAGTCTGTTCACTTTTTCTCTTCCATTCATTCCCATTTGAAATACTTTATACAATTCAGTCAATATAAAATAGTTTTATTGTTAGAGAAACATAGAAGCATACACATATGACAGAACTGTAGAAAACATATATGTACAGACGAAATAGTGTCCGCAATTTAAAAAAAAAATATTGTATATGGTACTCTTCATGTACAGGTGCAATTAATTTCAGAAATGCAAATATATCAATCATCACACTTAAAACATAGTTAAATGTATAGAGCAAACAATTATTTATCTATTCAAATACCTACCAAATGTTATTAGATTCACGTAAATACGTACATATATGCACGCATACTATTTATCATTTCGACCTAAACAAGGGGTAATTTAGATTGAAAAAAAAATTAAGACATCTTTACTGAGAAAATTTTACATAGAATGAAGGACAGCAAAAAACTAAACAAGATTCAAGAAAACAACAAATAGAGAAGAGGTTTCATTTACATTTTTAAATTTTTTAGTTGAGTGGAAAGCAAGAAATGCAAGAGGCTTCCAAATGTGAGGAATTCGAGAAGCGTTTTTAATCATTTCGCCCCAAACAAATTGATAATGGAAATAAGTTGTAAGATGTTGCTGGGAAGGAAAGAGAAAGTGATGATTTTGAGAGGAGGACAAGAAACGAAAATAAAAAGCAGCTTACAGGAAGACAGACAGACAGACAGACAGATAGATAGATAGATAGATAGATAGATAGATAGATAGACTAATAACCAAACACATTTTTATCTATCAATTATATGCTTTGCTAAGTGGCTACAAAATTAGTTAAATTGATTTTTTTAATTATATTAAAAATAAATTGGGTGTAACTATAAAAATTAAACACTCGCTCTCTCTCTCTCTCTCTCTCTCTCTCTCTCATATATATATATATATATATATATATATATATATATATATATATATATATATATATATATATAAAGTCACAAACTCTCCAAATTTTCATAGTATAGTACAATGTTTTCTAATTTGGAAGATTTGTTACGCTGAGAATTTTCCCTGTCAAACACATGCGCACCTGCCTGCTTGTCTGTCTGTCTGTCTCTATCTGTCTCTCTTTCTCTTTCTCAGTCTCTGTTTTTGAATCCCCTGTTCTCTCTCTCATTCTCCCCCCTCTCTCTCTCTCTCTCTCTCTCTCTCTCTCTCTCTCTATATATATATATATATATATATATATATATATATATATATATATATATATATATATATATATATATTGGTATAAAAGAATAAATTCTATACTTATTGGTAATTCCTTTCTTTTAATGTAGACACAACTTAAGTTTTAAAGGCAAATAATAATTACATGGATCTCTCTTTCCTTATTTTTGATAAGCTGACCATCAAAAGAATGTATGTTTTTTCTTGATCATAAAAAATTCACGTATCTTTGTAACGGAGACAAGGGAATGTTTTTAGTTTTTACCAACCTCGAAGTGATTTGCACTAAAAATAAAAGCTATAAATTCCGTTCTAAAATATGAATTGCGTTCGGATGTAACGGTACGTAATCAAACGAAAGAAATTTTATTATTTTTTCAATAAAGCGATATGATGTTTTAAAATATTAATACTATACATCTTCCTATCATTTATTGTTTACCAATCTTGTTGTGAAAATACGTTCGTTTCCTCACAGCAGATCTTCTTTTATGTGTCGTGTCCGTTCAGGAGGTTGTTAATGATGGCTCTCCCAGATTTCTCTTTTTCTCCTTGTTCCCATCATTTGTCTATAGACTCGTATGTTTGTTGTTTCAGTTCTCATCTCCATCCCCGAGGAGATTGTCCAGCATTCACTGTCTTAAAGGTGGACTGGCATTAGGTATCATTTTTATCTGTGCCGATATATCCGGCCTGTAATTCCGTATATATTTCTCGTTCTCTCATACACCCTAACATTATAACATTGTCTAGTATAAATTGGGCGGTCACCCAATTTCCTATCCAGCCCTGTGTTCCGGTGGCTAGAAAATCCCTGGTTGAGATGTCATTTCAGGAACATCTGTGTTTGTTCAACTACTACAGAGACCATCTTTGTTTTATACTGCGCGTACGGTGAGAAGACCTCAGAGTTTCTGAGGGAGACATCATAATCTGTCGTAATCAATAGATATAAACAAGAAAATTACGGAGAAAGCGCCGAAAAAATACCTTGGGACGCCTACCTAGTAAAGTCATCGACGGATGCTAAACAGTTTGGCCTAAACATCTGTTTTTCATGGAGTTTTCAAAGTTGCCACACAACGGAAACTCCTCCACACACCGGTAACGTAATTGTCACTTTCTCTAGGAGACCATGATATGATTCGAGCGCGTGTCTCTTGGTCGTGTGTTTATAATGTACGGTTATGTCCATTGAAATTAACCTACATAAATATTTGCATTTTTTTTTAAGCGTTTCACCCCAAGCAAGGCAGGAAGCCACTAGGACGCAATGTTTTACAGAAAATTTGAAGCAAGATCTGATAGGAGTGATAGAAGAAAGGATGAGGAGAAGGGTAGTGGATAGATCAAGGCAATTGGAAATGTCGATTGACATTACATTTGAATAGCTGGAGATTATAACTTTCAGGGAAACTGGAATAGGGAAGGGAGTTCCACAGGCGAGAGGTGCGAGACATGAAGCTATTGGAGTAGAAGAGACGGCTACATTTAGGAGTTTCGACAGTGAAGGGCTGAGAGCGGGATGCCAGCGTTGTAGGGCGCTTGAACTCATGAAGTCTGGGAACCAGCGAATGCAGCTCCTCGGAGCAATCGCCATGAAAGTATTTGTAAAACAGAGAAAGAAAGAGGGGGGGCGGCGCGTCTGTGAGAAAGTGACTGTAGACGAGATGCCAGAGCAGGGCCAATTATATTGCATACCCGCCTCTGGAGCCTATCAATAACCCCGAGGCAAACAGAAGGGGCGCCAGATGTATATAGACAATTATAAACAAAAAGAACACACCCACTCTCACCCACACGCACACACGCAAACACACATACACACATAAATACATATATACATATAATACGAGTGATTTGTAGGTTAACGCATCTTTAAAATTTTGCTACCGATGGGATTTCGCCATTCTGTATCATTAACATTACTAATGTACTTTTTGTATGAATGATTCATTGTAATATAAATTGAACTGCACCACATATTTTTTTAACAGAATTAATTCGACGTACAAATTATCAGGATAACAACTGCCAGATTACTGTATTCATTGAACAATTTAGTTCATGCCACATTGACTAATAAACTCCTACAACAAAAAATAAAAAATTATTTAATTGCCATTTTAGTAAAAAACGCTGTCTCTTAAATCTTCAGAATTTTGAAACTTTCACTGCCCATTATATTATGAGGAAATGGCGTCAGCAAAATCTACATCTTGGATAGGTAGTGAGCATTAGACAAACAAATTAATTCGTATATAATACGTCGTACGTTACGATATATTTTTTATTTCATTTTTGAAACCTTTGCACGAAAGATGTGAAATCCTGTCTGTAGCGAAACTAAATTTCCATCTTGTTATGTTTTGGTTACTATTCACTATAATCAAATAAGTTTAATGTATTAGAATAATTTATAAGACCATCTAATGATAGTAGACATATACTGACACGAATGAGTGACAAAAATTGTTTACGAAGTATACCGTCCTGATTTGCTAAAATAAAAAGTGGTTCAGTCTTCAGTATAAAAATTAGTGCCAGACTCATTGAATTGTTAAGTTGGAAATTGAAAATCATTTTCCTTGTTTTTTTTGGGTTTTTTTTCGAAATGTTGAACATTCAAATCAGCAACTATTCATATATCTATATAATTTTCTCAGCGGCTAAACTTTTTAAAAAAATAGAAAAAATGAAGACGACATCATTTTAGGAAGACACAAAGAAAGTGTTTCTATTCGAGATTTATGCATTGTACGTAATGATGAATATTTTTGTGCCATTAACGTACGTAAAATAAAAAATACGTATTTAAATCAGTCTGTATAAAACATAGCTAACGTTAACGAAGCCCTCATATTCACGAAAATTATACACAAACAAGGTAACTAGCAAAAATGAATGATTTAAATAAAGAAAAGCATGAACAATCTCATAATATATATTTTGACGATGAAGCAATACACTTATCGATTAATAAGTTAATTTGAAATATTCTTTAGAAAAAAGAAATAATGTTGCCTTTTTACGTGATGCCATCCTCCAGTATGGCAAGGAACCATTAATATTTCTTGAATGATGAAGAATAAACTTGAGGTTAGAGAAATGTTTCTTCAGAAGTATGATGGGTATCATGTCATCTGAATATGTAAATATCGAAGATGTCTTACGTAAAATGGAAACAAATTGATCTTTCACGTATAAGCAAATGAAGACAATTGAATTATCAATTGTATATAAACAAGAAAGAAATATCGGAGATTATGATATTCACAGTACATTAAATTCAAGAGACAGGGAGGAAAGCCACCAATAACTTAGCTAAAGATCTTGTGCAGTTGGTTTAAAGAGAACGGGTTAGGGAAAATGTAAAAAAAGGAAAGCATATTAAGAGATACAAAGAAAAAGAATTAGTGGATGGTCATACAATACGAAATAATAACAACTCCACATCCTGAAAATTATAACAAAAATATGAGAATTCATATTAATGTGGACTATAATAAAGCACAAATCATTTTCTTCATTTAGATGACTATATATTTAGAAACAAGAAAAACATTTCAAAAATTTTCCACTATATTGCAAATCGGAAGAAGGGCAAATAGACTTACAATGACAATGACAGGATAAGATAATTATCCATCATTTTCAATGGACAATAATAGCGTTGCTTTTTTTAGATATATACTTTCTAACTGAAACGTCGAAATATATAAATATAAATTGCTGAATTTTAGAGAAAACTGATAATTCATATCAAGTAATATTACAGGGAAAACAACAACTCAGTTACATTTGCGTTTGTTTACCAACAGACAGCGCACTTCTTGTTTATAATACAACGATGTTGACTGTACAATACTTGCAGTTTCTGGGAGATGACGATAGTCAGATGCGACCAGAATTTTGAACAATGCAGTACACCTCAACACTCTGGCAGACAACTTGGGATTAGTTGCTAGTAAATAAGTGTTAGGATTTTGAGTACCGGCTTCCAATCATTTCCATGTTCTGATATGGATTTCAGAAAAGCAACCAGCAATGAGCCACTGCTAATATAAATAGGTTCCTGATGAATATGTATCTGTGTTTCAGGGGCGGAAAAAATTCAAACAATTCAGCTAGGCTAAAATATACATAACTTATATATATATATATATATATATATATATATATATATATATATATATATATATATATGATTTTTTTGAATGTGTAGGTCTGATGAATTGGATTGTATTTACGATTCCAATGGAATAAATTATGGCCATGGAATATTAGTGTTTAAGCCTTTTATATATATATATATATATATATATATATATATATATATATATATATATAAATGAACATGGAAGTCAACACTCAGAGGCGACAGGCTGTTTCATGATAGACGCATTGCCGATTGCCTGTAGCATGAAAGAGTCTGTCACTTCTGAGTCTTGACTTCAATGTTGACTTTTATATTTATATTTACATGCGCTCTATCTCTGATATTGAGCACTTTATCCCATAAATATAGCACATATCAAAACTATATTCCTTCATATATATATATATATATATATATATATATATATATATATATATATATATATATATATATATATATATATAAAAAAAAGAGCCCCATGATGCAATTCACTCCGACCGAAACTATGCAATTGGTATGATGTACTGCTTGGCATTCTCACTGAAATCTCAGTACGATCATATCAGAATGGACGAGTGTCAATTTCTGAGGATTTCAAAATAGTTGGATGAGTCAAATGGTGATTACGAAGGTACGGTAGCTCGGAAAAATTCACTGCATTCTGATAAGAAAAGAAGTCCAAACATTGTTGGTGATGGACTCACGATCAACACGGAGTATTATATCAAGTTCCTTGAACTGGTAGTGATGCCCTTGTTCAAACACATGCCTGCTGGATGACTTGATGCCTGGCGACAGGAATCTGCACCATTCTACACATGCAGGAGAAACCAGCCATGACTGTCAAACGATTACTTCAACCACATTACCCATTAAATCTGACCACACCACTCCCTGGACTGCAACCCATTTAATTATTATGTGTGGGGAGCTGTTGAGCGAGAAGCCAAACAAACTCCATGTAATTTTAAGCAATAGAAATGTATTTCTACAATAGGTAAGCCAAGAGAAAATGGGAAAAATTCACTTATATTTAACATCAGGAAGAGAAATTTGAAATGTCTAGGGAACATAATGATGTCTTGAAATCTTGATATTCACAGAACAGATTGAAGGAAATATGGACAGAAGAAAACAACATATAAACTGAATAGGGAGCATGAAAAAATTGATGACATGTTTAGAAAAGTAAAAACAAGACTAAATTTATTAAGAGCTACAAATGACTCCAGAATCATTATCCTCAACCTTCTACCTCAATATGGTTGATCGGAACGCCATTGTTTATCCCTTTCCTCACTTTTCGTTCGTTTACTACTGATCCGTGATCCCCAATATCCAACCCAGAGTTCTTAGCTATGTTGTCTGGGAAAGTCAATTTTCAAGAGAATCCACTTACAACGGATATTGTAAGAGGAAGGATTAGATGACGTCATTGTCTATTCGGAAGCAGTAGTCGGAAAACTGGGGTCGTTTTCGCTCGAGCTTAAGAGAGATGGTCTCAGTTCTCCGGAGATTGTCAAGTGTTGCATGGTATCTCAAATTGATGTTCTGGTTTTTTTTTTATAAATTTGTCTATGCTCCATTAAGTCTATCAAGGCTAAAAGATAATGTTCAAGTTCCTGATCCATGCAGTAGGAATGGTTCAATCAATGCTCTAAATGTTTTCAATTCCATATAGGATTATTACAGCGCAAAACCTTGTCAATATTGATACGTGCATGTAATGCAAAAGCTTTGCGGATGTTGAAGCTTTTTCGGGAATGGGAGATCCAAGATATTTGAAGTCCTCTACATTTTTGATGGATGCATCATTGAGTGATTTCAACTAACACAGGTATTTAAGGGGAGCCATCATCGGTGAAACCCAGGAAGGGCACAGCACATAGAAGAAGACAAAGTAATCATACATATTGTTTGATCAATCATCTATCATTGGACAGATTTCTTAGATTTTCATACAACATTAAACATGAAAAATTAAATTATAATTTTCAGGACATTCATGAGAATTACTCCATTTTCATCAATATATATATATATATATATATATATATATATATATATATATATATATATATATATATATATATATATATACTCACTTGAACGGATAATGGTGACAGTTGAATTAGACGAGGAAAAATAATATGAAAATAGCACAATAAACGAGTGGCATATAGCCTCAAAAGGACACCGTATGGTTAAAACTAAGGTAGCAGAATCAAGTGATCTCTAATAATATATATATATATATATATATATATATATATATATATATATATATATATATATATATATATATATATATCGGGAGAGAGAAAGAAAAGAGCGACACTGTATAGCAGCAAAATTGTACAAATCGTATAACTGTATAATTGCCATCCCAGAAGAATATTAATATCTAGAATTAAAAAAAAATATACTAATTCAGTTTCTTTTTTAAAAGTTTTCAGATAAAACGTTTAGCCATCTTGACACTATCTGACGTAAGAATATCTGAAAACCCCTTTGAGTAATTCAGGTAGAAAAAGAAAAGTGTAAAATCGCTTTGTGTCAGACCCACTATATCTTTCTAATTGAGCAATTGTGAGATGAAAAATTCATTCAGGCCTTCAGTAATTGTATCTATATACATACTCTGGCTTATACATTCAAAGTCTATCCAAGTATCATCAGACTAAATGAGAATAAGATTTAAAAAGAGAGAACAGTAGAGAGGAAAAATGTATCAGAAGATCACTGCAGGAAAAGGGATTATCATTTTAACTCAGAGCTCAATATATCCAATATAAAAAATCCAACTCAATCCATTAGACTTATGGCAAGTTGGAGAAGTGTGTCACTTATGACAGTGCGAAAAGCAGTGAAAAAAAAACTAAAAAAAAATCTGATAAGGACATCGTACGTGAAACTTGTGAAGCAACATTTTAATTCAAGATACAAATTTAGAAGTTTATAGAGGGCAAAAAATCATCTTGAATTAGTTGGAAAATTATATATGTTTCCGATCATTAGCTATGATTAATTAATAATGAAGACGTCTTTCTCGTTTATGATCGTTTTCATCACGATTATATTTTTTAAGCTTGGAGATTAATTATACATTCTGTTACACCCGTGTCTGTATATATATATATATATATATATATATATATATATATATATATATAAGTTATGAAGAACTCGGTAAACCGAATTGGTAAATCAAGTAGGATGAAATCCTGAGAGCTCAGTGTGAAGAACAGAGCTAGTATTTAATGAAAAAAAAGTCCAATTTAAGGTACCATTACAATAATTTATTTCACCAAAATCCTTTTTAAAGGATTTCGGATCATCAGGTAACACTTCCAACAATGGAATGAGAGGAAAAATGTGATTAGAAATTGATGCGTAGTGTAATTTTTGTAATTAAACAGGGAGAGTGAAGGTGGCGGTTAAAGAGACAATCTAAAATATAGGGAGGGTTAAATTTACATCTCTCTTAAATAAGCTTTATACTGGGGTAGGAGGAGTGACCAAACCTTGAACTATTTATATGTTTAAAGAAAACGGAAGTGATATGTAAGAATAGTGAGGAATTAAAGTAAAAAGGAAAAAAGAGAAAAAAAATGGACGTATCCAAATGAGTTTAATGGCAAAGAGGGAGAGTGAAGTATAAAGTGATATATACACGTATGTCTGTGGGTTAGAGTAAAGATTAATTTAGGTGTCTCTCTCTCTCTCTATATATATAATGTCATCCACAGACATACATATATATATATATATATAATGTCATCCACAGACAGACTGTTTCGCTGTAGACATCCGGCTCTAGCTAGGATCGAAACCCGACTGAATTGGTGTCAGTCGAAGCTTCTAACCACTAAGCCGTCGGCGCACGGTAGGAATGAAGGTGGATTTTTAGCGTTTTTGTAAACATGCCCAGTGACTGACAGTGACTCAATTCGCTATATTAGCTATAATAGTCACTGTTTACCAACCCACACCTCTTTCCCAGAGTGCTCAACTGAAATCAAATTCAGGAGCAGATATAATGTCATCCACAGACAGACTGTTTCCAGCTCATCAGTGGCAAAGAGGGACATCCGCTAGGATCGAAACCCGACTGAATTGGTGTCAGTCGGAGCTTCTAACCTAAGCCGTCGGCGCACGGTAGGAATGAAGGTGGATTTTTAGCGTATTTATTTTTGTAAACATGCCCAGTGACTGACAGTGTAAACATGCCCAGTGACTGACAGTGACTCAAATTCAGGAGCAGATATAATGTCATCCACAGACAGACTGCTTCGCTGTTTACAGCTCATCAGCTAGGATCGAAACCCGACTGAATTGGTGTCGGCGCACGGTAGGAATGAAGGTGGATTTTTAGCGTATTTATTTTTATATCCGATCTCATTTTCTTACACAATCAAATAAATTAGACAGATCTTAATCACATTATCTCACGTTACTTATTGTAGATAAGATATCGGCTATTACCAAAGTGAAAACAGAAACGAGAGTTAATATTAGAAGTTATAATTTAACCAGAACTCTTCAAGTAAAGTTGTTTTGACGAGCGTAATGAGGATTATTTTGTTAAACATGGGGAACATCACATCATAGCTCCTTATTCTTTATGGTTTTACATGGTAATAGGCATTGATATCCAGTCAGGACGATGTCACTTAATGTATCTGCTCCTTTATTTTTCATATATTTTTTTGTCTTATGTAATTTTTAGCATCATTAAAAATACACCAATAAGTGCCGAATCTTGGTGCGTCGTCAGTGTTGCTGCACCAATGTCACGAGAAGTTTCGGGTCTAAACAAACAACAGACTTCTTCGATGGGCGACCCGAGCGTATATGATCAATATTCAGCCTGCACCCAGAATAAAATTTGCTGCTAGCTTTAGGACGTGCTTTATATAAGTTCCCCCATAAAACGGCAACTAATCAAGACTTCACTTGGGCTATTCGATGTTATAGATCGGGTATGCTTGGTTGTACTTATCTTCCTACATGCGGCCAAGACATGTTGTTTTTTGGAAGAAAAAAACAATCTATATCTATATCTATCTATATATCTATATATCTATATATATATATATATATATATATATATAGTTTTTTTTCTCTCTTCCTACCCTTTTAATTTCTTCATTATATCTCATTCCTTTGGTCATTCTCTTTTTATATCATTTCTTTTTATTCTTATTTTTTCTTAACTAAACTTAACAAAACGTATACAATATTTGTTTAAATGACTTAGACTATTTACGAAAAAAAAATCATAAAATAATGTATGAAAAATTTGGGATATTGACTGAAACTGCTAAATTCCGTTTAAAACCTAAGAGAAATAACATTTAACTAAAATTGCTTAAAAATGAATTAATCTAGATATTTACATGTTAAATACTAGTTAAAAAACATGAGGTGTTAATTTTAGTTAAAGTTAGGTAACTCCCAAAATATTATCTTTAACGGGAGTAATCAGTTTAAAAACTAAGAGAAATAATATAACTGAATCTGCTTAAAATAAATTAATCAAGATATTTATTTACATATTGGATAATAGTTAAAAGAAAAAATAGCGTGTAATTTTAGTTAAAATAAGTTACTCCTAAAAAAAAATTATCTTTAAATGATACCGATTGAAAAAAAAAACAAAAAAAAAACTAGTAAATTCGACAAAACAAAAATCAGAAACGAAAAATAGCTAATTCGCAAAAAAAAAATACGAGTAAAAAAAGAAAGATTACGTGTAAGAATATTTTGTAATAAAATAAATCTACTCGAAAGACCATAAAACTCAAAATTCTAATCGTTGAATATGCGACTGAATGCAACTCGAATAAATTCTTTCTCTGAAGTTTCTCGCCATCTATATAAACAATTTTAACATTCATATATACAAACCTATATACAATTTTACATTTTAACAGTATTTAATGGTGGTATTTACGCCGTATACTCATCTACACTGTGAACGTTCGTATTTTTAGTAGGTTTGGGTCCTATTTATCCACAACCAACTGGTGGGCTTTTCGATGGACTCCAGGATCATTTGAATTTCCCGCCTTCTATTTTGTCCAGTTATCCCTAGGCTAGTAAGGGCTCGTATCATTGACTGCCGGGCGAAACCCCTACAGCTGATCTCGACAGGGAAACAATGAGTGTAACATCCTTTAGTTCTGCATTTGTCTAATATATTAAATTAGTTTTTTTTTTTTTTGTTTTTTTGACTCACTTTCTTCGGTTGAAATAACTTTAATCCGCAAGCGTCCATAACAGTTACTGCAGAATTACATGTGGCTTCGAATCTGCTGAGTGTTTGTTGTTTGATGAGTGAATACATGCAAATTTGAACCGATTGGACACGTCAATCCGCTTCAATGGCGACAAAATAACATGAGAGCAGATTTTTTATTCTTAGTAATAAAATATTGTATCAAATATTTTGTTCATCTCTTGTGTAAGCGCTTTTTATCTCTCTCTCTCTCTCTCTCTATCTATCTATATATATATATATATATATATATATATATATATATATATATATATATATCGATACATATATGTATATACATATAAATGTGTGTGTTTACATATTTCGGATACAACAATACATATATTTTCGTTGTCCTCTTATTACTAAGAGAAAAAACAAGAACAACATCTATTCCATACCTGAAGATGTCTGTAGGAACAGACGAAAGCTTGTAGTAAAAATAAGAACTAATATGGCAGAAATTTATAGAAACAAGGATCATTTCATAACGGATTCGGAGGTTTTTGTATATTATTTGAATTGTTTGCGACGATGGATTTCTCCAATTAAATCATTAACCTTTGCATTTTTTTTTGTGTGAATAATTCATGAATATATATATATATATATATATATATATATATATATATATATATATATATATAT
>CAHIKZ030005300.1:207500-215000 GCA_903632075.3 Acanthosepion pharaonis
TACTGTTTGCCACAGGTTGGCTGTCTGGATTGGGCAAATGTGTAAGATGGTGTTCGGTTAACGGGTCTGATAGATTTCCTCCGTCATTATTTTTAGTCTAGTTGACATACAATGTTAGAGCGTCCAGTCTACTTGCTAAATAATTCGTTACTTATTGTGCGAACTTATGCAGAAGAGGATAGACAGAATTTTGAACTTGTCTTATCTCTTCCATTTTCAGTGACAGTACCAGATACATTATAATTATATTCCAATAATGGATACGAAAACTAAAATATGTATGCTTATTTAAATAACAAACCCGCTAGAGGTGTATATTTAGTTTCATGCTACGATCATTATCCATTGCATCTGTAAGGATACGTCAAATAAACTTATAAACATGTAAGTTAATTAAATTTCTAAAGACACAAGATTTCTCGAAGCTGACAAAGATTATGAAACAGATAGAGGATTCCCGGTAACACTCACTTACACACCGCAGAGGATAAAAAAGCCAACATGAAGTAAAACATCATATTGTTCAACACAGCGTACAACAAAAACGTAAAAACAGACGTAGCAAAATTAATCTTCAATCTTCCCCGAATCAGGCACTCTTCACAAAATATTCAACGAAAATCAGTAAAAATCAGCTACAGATGTCCTGCGAACATTACAGAAATAATGTAAAAGCACAACAGGAAAACTATCAACAAACTACCAGAACAATTTAAAACAAAGTGCAAAAATGATCGAATGTCACTTACACGGTTATTGCTTACAAAACAATGTAATATACCAAGCCAGTGTAAAATCATCATATAATGAAGAATGGATATACACAAGAGTAGCTGAAGGAGCCTGGAACCAAATTAACTATGCACATAATGCATTTTTCACAAATAATAATTACGCAAACAGCACCATGCTTTCCAAGTATATATGGGAAATTAAAAAAAAAAGCAAATAGCGCCAAAAATATCATGGAAAATAAGGAAAAGAACATCAGCCTACAACAATCAATCCAAAAACAGCAATCTCTGCTTGGAAGGAAAAAATCATATTTGTTAAACCAACATTCATTAGGTGTTTAATTTTTTTTATATGATTCGAAGTTTTATATAAGTTGTATATCCAAATTATTATTTCGGGTAAACTTTCCAAATTCCATGTGTTCTCTTTGCGCATTTGATTGGTGCAGTAATTATCCAGAACCGCAGGTTCTCAGTACGAATGAAAACGTTTTCTTGTCTATGTCATGGTGTTCAATAAACCTATACAACTCGATTTTAATTCATAGAAACGCGTATCTTGAGACAATTTCTGGCAGAAATTCGTCATTGTCTGAGAAAGATTATTCCTGACGAAAATGTGGCCATTAATTTTAACCGACACAAAATGCCCGTTGTTTTAAAAGCTGTTTCCTCTAAATGACATCTGTTCCTTAAATACACAATTTTTATCTGTGTGAGGGGGGATTTCGCTTTTGGGCGATAAATATCTATTGGGATATAATCATATTTGCTTCATGTAACATGAGAGAACAGACATGTTATTCCCAGAAAGCTGTCTCTTTCAGCCACCTAACACTAAGTATCCGGTTTACGCTTGCTCGCAATCTACAGACAACTGACCAGAAAGATGTCTGCTAGCGTATGTAAGAAAATTAAAGGAATGATGGGATGGAAGTTACAGTTTCTTTGGAATTCCAATCAATAAATCAAACTATCTCACTATCTCTTTCTCTGATAGAATAATCATTGAATAAAGCATGAGTCGATTTTTTATATATATATATATATATATATATATATATATATATATATATATATATATATATATATGTGTGTGTGTGTGTGTGTGTGTGTGTGTGTGTGTGTAAGTGTGTGTGTATATAAATATATATATATATATATATATAAGGAAAATCCGTGTTTAGGTAATGCAAGTGAATCCTATTAATATAAAATATTAAAACTGATCCACAAAAGAGAGCTTATATTTATTATAGAAACGAACTGCATGAAAATGAAAGTCAGTTGTAACAAAATTTTATGGACTTTTCTCTACCCGGGAAAATATCAAGTAGCTTGTTAATCTTAAAACGTTTGATTAAAAGGGAATCATAACGTCTTCTTATCAAAAATTACAATAAATAAATAATATATAAAATGAAGTAAGAAAGATGAAAAAAAAACAAAAAAAAACAGAGGAACAAAAAAAAAATATAAGAAAAGACATTTAAAAGGGAGATAAGAAAAATAAAAGAAACACCCAGTCTGAGATGTGGAAACTGGAAGACATAACATATACAAGTCTAGACAGAAATGAAAAATCGTTAAGTTTGGCAATGACCTATATTTAAAATATTAACTCTTGTTCAATAGGAAAAATTATAACTGGAAAAAATTACATAAGAAAATACAATCATTAAAGTTAAGAAAAAGAAGAGTTTTAAAGATTGTAGATAAAAGAAAAATTAGAAATTAATATTAAATCTATTAATTAATTTTAATATTAAACAAAGTAATTCAATATTATACGAAAATATAAAGACATTATTATGATATAAACTAGAAAAACCTGAATATTAAAATTAATAAAATGAAAGAAGGAATACTATAAATAGATAATTAATAACTCAAAAGAAAATTTCAATATATAGGGCAAAAAATTAAATCGATCAATAAAAGTTAAAAGCTAGATTAAACGTAAGTTTAAATTTAAAGATTATATTGTTTAATATAGATTAAAATATGAAGGATTAGTCAGAATCATATATGTTGAAAAATAATTCTAGATAAATTATAATAGATAAACCAGATTAAAATTAAATATAGATTTGCTAAGGACAACCCCCCCCAAGAAAAATAAAAAAAAAAAACAAACAGCTAGCCAATAAACAGGTAAATAAGAAAATGTTAACTAATTAATATACTTGAACAAACATAACATATCAGATTTTAAAAAAGGGAAAGAAAAAATATAAGGGGATATATAAAAATAAAATTGAAAATTTCTTATAGCCTATGCAATATAGGAAGCGACGTAACACATAGGGTATTAAAGAAAGGCAGATATTTCCTATAGGATAAGGAATATAGAAAAAATATATCTTTAAAAAGTGTATGGCATATAGAGAAAACATTTTAAAAACAAATTTAATGAATTAAAATGAGGAAATAAATGAAATAAATAAACCTTATCAAATGCGGGAAATATAAAATCTATAAATCAAACAAGTAGCATATCAGTTATACATAAGTAAGTCGTATAACATAAAAAGAGAAAAAAAAAACAGAAAAGAAGGTGAGGTCCCAATTGAGAAAAATACATATGTAAAAGAAATTTGACGAGATATACCTAGAAATATAACAAAGGAAGAATAGAGGAAAATAAGCGAATTACATGTACCTATCAAAAAACCACATCATCATATATAAATGAAACAATAAAAAAAGAGTTAAATAAATGGTTTAATCAGGAAGCAACACACCCCCCCACACACACACAAAACTGAAACTCAATACATTAGACCTGAATTTTACAACTTCAAAACACAAAAATCTCCACTATCCTGAAAACTTTTGGAATCATTCGAAGAAGACGAGTTTAACAATGTTAACAATAGTAGTAGAAACATTAACTTATATATATATATATATATATATATATATATATATATATATATATATATATATATATATATAATATATATATGTGTGTGTGTGTGTGTGTGTGTGTGTGTGTGTGTGTGTGTGTATCACTGTAATAACAAGTAAACACTTCATTGTCTCAATCCCCTTTGAGCGTATCATTACGTCTGATTATCTTGCAGCTGTTGACCTAAGTGTCACATTAGACCTGGTAGTGACATATATAAAAGAAATTTGGCAAGATATAGCTAGAAATATAACTAAGGAAAAATAGAGAAAAATAAGCGAATTACATGTACCTAACAAAAAACCACATCATCATATATAAAGGAAACAATAAAAAGAGCGTTAAATAAAAGTTTTAATCAGGAAGCAACACACACACACACACACAAACTGAAACTCAATACATTAGACCTGAATTTTACAACTTCAAAACTCAAAGATTGCAAACTGCAAATTTTTGGAATCATTTGAAAAACACCAGTTTAACAATGTTAAGAATAGTAGTAGAAACTTGAACTTATTTCAGAAGAATTTAAACAAGGACATTTATATCATTAAGAGCTGATAAATAAATAAAAAAAAACATATATAAATGTGATATTTCTATATACTATTACATTCTTAATGTTAAAATCACTGATAATTAGAAAAAAATAGATTCAATAATAGAATTTTTGAGATAGACAATGTGACAGCTGAATTAGATAATAATCTTAATATTAGCGATATAATGTGGAAGATCCATACGAAAGACGTATATATCTTATTCAAAGAGCATAAACTTTCTCCAACAATACCCAATCTAGATTGATCAATCCCAGTAAAAGTGAGCTACGTATAATTTCTAAAATTAAGTAAAATCTGACAATCTACAAATTTCAACTGGTGTCAATCTTTAGAAAGACACATCAGATACCATGAAAAGGTTTAATAATATGAAGGTTAAGAAGAGATCCACGTTTATTAAATTCGATATCACTGATTTTACTCCTCTATTTCTAGAGACCTCTTAAGAGCGGAAAAAATAACTAAAAACGATATGGTGATATCTGATGAAGAAATGAATATCATCTTAGAAACCAGAAAGACGCTCTTATCGCTTAATTACACTATCTGGATTAAGTGTGGGATTAGAGATTTTGAAGTTTCGAT
Organism: Acanthosepion pharaonis; assembly: GCA_903632075.3. Classification (NCBI taxonomy): domain Eukaryota; kingdom Metazoa; phylum Mollusca; class Cephalopoda; order Sepiida; family Sepiidae; genus Acanthosepion; species Acanthosepion pharaonis. The sequence continues at coordinate 212,297 of CAHIKZ030005300.1, forward strand.
GGGATCGTTTGATTCGGCCAAAGTTGCGGACCTTGTCTGTATTTATATTCTGGAGATCTTTAGTAGGATTGTTGAACCGAAACTAGTAGGTCTATATAAAAACTACAAATGCATTTATGTTCCTAATTGTAATGATTCTATTACTGTTAAATTAGCAAAATAATGTTAGAATATTTAAGCTACTTGGCTTTAAGGTAGAACGGTCTGCGGGAATTTCCCTCTCCAAAATCAGTAATTTCTCTTATTTATAACTGGGAGAGTCCATGCGTGCGGGGTAAATTACCATAACAGATAATAAGACTCCTAACTTCAGTAACAATGACACTAACCACTCCTATACAGTCTTGAAGCAGATACTCATTACTGGTTGTTTTAGAATTAATAAACTGCCATCTAATAATGATATATTTAATAAGAACAAGGCATTGTTCGAAAATGCTCTCCAGGAAAATGGATTTGGTAATAAACTACTTTACATAAAACCCATAAATAACAATAGTCAGGGTAAGTGTACTAGTAAGCACAAAAATAAGAAAATGAATATTATATGCTTCAACTTCCAATTTTTACGTTATCCAGAATTAATATTGTACAGGCTTCCATGAAAGTTATAAAAAATTCAGTATAACAACACTTTTAGTAAAATCTTTAATAGAAAAACTATTAAAATATACATTCATGGACAAACAAGTATGAAATAATTGACTCCCACAACAAATAAGTTCTTAACAAATTTAAGGGTGTCACAATTCTTCTAGTATGGACCCCACTTGGAATTGTAGAAATAACAACCATTGCCCAGTTGAGGGAAAATAAAGATCATCTAATGTTATTTATTGAGCCACCATTTACCCCAAAGTAAGTAGATCAAACCACCATGTTTATATTGGGACTTCTGTGGGGGAATGGAAACAATGACTATATAACGATTTTCCCACCCAAACTTAACCACCAAACCATTTTCTTAAAAAAAATATTGTGGAATTTGAGGGAGAATGACTTGAGTCATCAACTTGACTGGGAATTTTGCCCGGAGTATCTTTAAGCGTAGATATAATTTATATTTGAAGGAGAAAATTAAAATTATTAAATTTAATATGCCAAATATTTTACTAAACAAAAGTAATGAATTTTTTAGAAGTGTCGTCGCAGATGTAATTTCCAACTGAAATAGTATTTTCTCAAGCTCGCACATTTCTCATTGACTTTTCTACATTGGGATTTTTTTTATATGTGAAATTTTCTCTATATATCAAGTTTTTTTTTTTATATATGACATTTTTCGGATTAATACTATTATTTTACCATCTTATTTTTGGTTACTTTATATATGATGTTGTAGTTTAGGTTAGGTACATGTAATCGTCTTATTTCCCTCTATTTTTTTTCTTTGTTTAATGACTTTTTTCAGATTTTAATTTTTTTCTATTTGAAGAAGAAACATTTTAAATATAGGTCATTGTTAATTTTCAACCGTTTCCTAACTTCTCTCTAGTCTTGCGTATGTTCTGTCTTCCTGTTCATCCTCTCTATTTGGGTGGTACTTTTTCTTTTTAAGTCCCACGTAAATGCCTTTCTGTTTTTTCCTCTGTTTCTTCTCTTTTTTTAAAATCTTTTTTCTAACGTTTTTTAAATTTAAATTTAAAAAAAGAAACATGATTCATTTCTGTCAAACATTTTAGAATTGACAAGGTCCAGGGAATGGATCCATGGGGAGTGAAATGTCCATAAGAATGGGGAACATTTGAGATTCATTTTATGTACTTTACACACACACACACACACACACACACATATATATATATATATATATATATATATATATATATATATATATATATATATATATATATAAATGAAAGACGACAAAGGGTGTAGACATTACGTGGATGCTTACTCACATAATAACAAACTTTGCGAAAAAGAGTGCCTGAAGTTGGGAAAATTCCATCAATAAAGCTAGAGAAGTAGACGTTGAGTTAAAAAAGAAAATGGAAAAGCATGTGTCACTATTGAAAATCATAAATAATTTCTTGAACAACCCAAGGCTAAACGTTTAATCTGAAAACGGGAAAAAAGAAACTCAATTATTTTACTGGATTTACATTTTGTGGGATGGACAATTATCATTTGCCGTTACACGATTTGGACACTTTCATTAGTGCATCCTATACAGTACTTATTATAAAACCCAGGTTGTGTGTGTGTGTGTGTGTGTGTGTGTGTGTGTGTGTGTGTGTGTGTGTGTGTGTGTGTGTGTGTGTGTGTGTGTGTGTGTGTGTGTGTGTGTGCGTTTATATATTGGATCGGATTTCTTACATTTTTCAACCGATTTCAACCAAAACTCACAAGACTATGTAGAATTACCTTGCGGTGGTTCTGACAGCGCCAAAAATTGGAAAACACAAGTGTTTTTCCACGAAATCAATTTGAAAACACGACTAAGAGGCATTGCGAGAATGAAAGTTGGACAACTCATATCGAGTTATACTTATTATAAAACCCAGGTTGTTTGTGTGTGTGCGTGTATGTGTGTGCGTGTATGTGTGTTCGTTTATATATGGGATCGGATTTCCTACATTTTTCAACCGATTTCAACAAAACTTTTTTTGGCAGGTAGTGTTTCTTATTGTCTTGCACACTTTTTTCTTTATTTTTACATTCAGAATGCTTTAAAAATTCTATTTACAAGAGAATTGTTTAT
>CAHIKZ030005300.1:220000-300000 GCA_903632075.3 Acanthosepion pharaonis
TCAAGATAAACGCTAAAAAACAGTAGAATGTTGGAAAAATATTACTTCTTAATATTACTTAGAATAACGAACTTATTTTGTCTTCTTCATTTCTAAACGCTGTGTTGATTCAGGTCATTGTCGATCGTGTCTCTCCATCATTTTCTGTCTTTTGTAGATCTTACTAAATTTAGTCTCTTTGTTATGTATTCTAAATCTTGTTTCGCAATCCGTATACTCAAGTTTAATTCCCGAGTCCATTTTTCCAATCTATGTCAACCATTCGCACTTGCATGGAACTCTGCTGCTATATATGCCTAGTGCCACCGCTATTCTCCTTATAGTCTTCAACAAAATACATAGACGGATACGCAATGTGATTGACCCTGACCTGGCATCTCGTCTACAGTCGCTCTCCCTCTGTCTTTTCTCCAAACATTTTCACGGTAACTGCTCCGACGAGTTACTCTCGCGAGTTCCCAGACTTCATGAATTTAAACGGGCTACTAGGCTGGCATCTCAGTTTCACATTTTCACTGTCGAAATGGTTAAATGTAGCAGTCTCTTCTCCTCCAATAGCTTCAGGTCTCGCACTTCTCGTCTGTGGAATCCCCTTCCTATTAATGTTTCCCTGATAGCTATAATCTCCAACTATTCTAATGTAATATCAATCGAGATCTCCAGTTGCCTAGATCTATTTTCTTTACTTCTCTTCATCCTTTCCTCTATCACGCCTTTTTATTCTCGCTATCACTCTCTGTAACCCTTTGCATGCTAGTGGCAACCGCCTTGCTTGGGGTGAAATGCTTAAAAAATTGTTATGCGTTTGTCTTTCTTACCTTCATAATATCCAGTGAGTATTACATTTTCTAAGTTCTCTTACCTAATTATACGCCCTAGAAATTTGTCGCAGATTAGGCGTAATATCTGTTCTTCTCGTCCACTCTGACACTGGATTGCTCTTACTTGTACATATAAGAACTAGCCACATTAGAGTAGATTTTGAAGTACTTCCGTTCTATGTATGATTATTTAATGAACATCTACTTTGTTTCCTCTACCTATTCTTTTGTTTCATCAATACTTCCTCTAACTACAGCCTTCCTAATTCACGGTAATTTTGAGTAAAGCCAACATTTGAAAAAGAAAATCAACTGTCTCTTACGCATGTTAAATATAATTGTCATTTCTGCTTCCATTTTATTTAAAAGATCGTCGTTGCTCACATATTCAGTCCATATGATGTCAGCTTCCTACTGTAGTAAAACATTAACTTCAAACCACTTCTTCACCCGTGAGTAGATTGCCCAGCATTCACTACCTTATAGGTGGACTGATCGAAAGAGCTTAACCATACAAGCCGATGTTCATTCACATTCTGCAAAGAGAAACTTACTAAATAAGTTTCAACGCACCAAATTAATATAATGGCCTCCAGTCTCCATAGATATTAAAATAAGAAAAATAAAACCGTACGTTCTATCTTTAAGGATGTTATTTGTAAGAAAGAGAAAAATCTATCAAGTGATGTACATTTGATGCAATAAAGAATGCTGCAAGAAATGTTAGAATCGAAACAGTATAAAAGATATAAATTAACAAAATCAATGAAAGAAAAACGGACAAATATATATAGAATAAATTGGAGCCTCTGTCAATATATAAAATAAGATTTTTTCAGATATTTGGGATATTGTTCATCAAATATATTTCGACGGCGAATATATTTTGAATTTATTCATGAATAAATTATATGTGGCAACTGGTTTACTTGTATCATGAATAAAATCATACAAAAACTCCCAAACATTTTACAATCGCCTACTTTAGCAAGTAGAGTTAGTATTTAGCAGACCATAATAAATGCACTACGAAAAGAAAATATGTAGTTGTTTTATATAATCTGACAATGTATATACAGACGCACATATAAATACACACACTTGAAGACATGTCGCAGTCACCATGCAATGGTGATTTTATTAACATATATGTTATATAAAAGCATAGAAATTGTTCAAATTATTTTATGTACATCAATGTTTTTTTTCATCCGAGAAATTGGTAATAACGGATTTGAATTGATTAAATTTACCGAGTGTCTCTGGTGATTAGAATATCTATTGTTGTGTACCACTGAAAATAGCCCGGCGATGCTGCTTCCTATGTTCACACACTCCATATTTATTAATTCTCCATCTTTGATGTTCAGCTCATTTCTAAAATGATTGTACGAAATTTAAAATAATATCCACGCGTGTACAAGCATTGGTTTCTCAGTCGGCATTCAAAACTGAAATTCTTCCAAAGAGATGGTGTCTAGTCTATATGGTTATTTATTCCATATTTGGGTGGGAAGTTCAGAGGGAAACATGCATTTCCATAGGACATTAATAAAATGTTAAATGCTATAGAGAGAATATTAACCTGGCATGCCGAAACTATTTCTTTGCATCGGTGACTGCTACACAAGTTAAAACCTTGTAATATATCGACAGTTTGCGTTTATAGCCCGGTTCCTTGAACCACGGTGATAATCCAAGGTAGAATCAATAAAGAAGAATTCGAACACGGATATGGATTAACACAAATATATTACAAACAGGAATATATACAGAGAAGTAGAAAGGCTTAGTACGAACAAACTGTCTGACCGCGACTCTGTTTCGGTCTGCCTCTGATTCACCTGACTGAAACTGACGGACTTCACTCCAGACTTCAGACTTCACTCCAGACTTCAGACGGAACCCTAGACTTCAGACGGAACAGTATTTAGTCACTCCCCCAACGAGGGAATCATGTGGCACAAGGCCGGTTTTACGTGGGATCTCCGAGCCCGTGGGTTCGGCCAAAAATATGCACTTTGAAACCGTATAAACAGGTTCAGGGTCGGTTTACCACTCCGAAAGAGACTCCGCCCTTCGACGTAGCCTAGTTCGGGTTCCTCCCCGTCCGAAGGCAGATAGTTCAACCGATCAGCCGTTCAGCAGGTCGTCCGACTGCAGACGGAACGGTATTTAGTCACCAACCCCCTGGAGTTTATCATGTGGAACAAGGCCGGTTTAAGGTGGGATCACTGAGCGCGTGGGCTCGGCCAAAAATATACACACATAAAATCACCTGCATATCCATATACATATACATCCATGTACATACGCACATATACATTTACACACATATATGTATACACATATACACATGCATACACACGCATATGCATACATACATACACACATACATACACATACACACATACATGCATATACATACATAATATGAAATATATCCACATACATACATACATACATATGCGTGCATATGCACGTACACACATATACACACGTACATGTCTCTATCCTTATGTCCACCCATACACCCACTTATGCCTGCATTCGAAGACTATATCAATATTTAATTACGTTATAGATACCCAAATCGTATAATTATACCTATCTTTACACATGTATTACCCGCTCTTTCATATCTATGGTAAAACATATAGGTACCTATCTAATTGTACACCTCCACACTCACATAAAAACAAAAAAAATATGCCTCTCTTTCCATATAAAAACATATACATGTACATATCAACAGGTGCATCAGTGTTCAAGTACAATATCATAGTTGTATACATACAGTCATGTGTTGGCGTTCATGCGTGCAAAGTAATATTTCCAAAAGCAAAAGGGACAAAAATCATTCAATGTTATTCTTCTTATATAATTATTTCTCAATGTATTTCCTTAGGTTTAGGTTGTTTTTGTGCCGGCATTTAAAAAAAAAAAAACTAGTTCATTGTGTCTATTTAGTAATATGTCTGGATCTTTATGTTTGATTATGAAGATTTTTTCCTTTATGCATAAGTCGCATCTGTCTCTGAATTTTTTTGGAGTTCTGGCTCTTGATATTATTTTCCACTTTATTTGTGGGGTTAGGCCACTCTCCAACAAATCCCAATAATGTTTGGATAGTGCCGTTTGGTTCCTTTTACACTTATTTTTGAAGGACTGGCTATGGTTTCCAATCTCCCGCCGATATTCTTAGGTATATCTTTTTCTCCTCAACCATTTCTTTGGGGAAAATTGTTGCTTCATATATTGTGTTCTCTGCCATGCATATTCCTTCAACTGGGCACTCTGATCCTGTCCTGCAGTTGCATGTTGATTTTTCCATTCGGGTTGTATCATTATTTTGTATTAGATTATCATGAAGGTCTCTCAAGATTTTACTATTGTGTGAGCTAATAATTCTTTCCATATTATCAATGCAAGAATAGCTAATCTTTAGATTCATCTTGTTGAATATCTTTTTTAGAGATGCATTTTTGCTAAAGTGTTTTTCTATCAGTTTCATGAAGTATTTACCTATATTAATATTGGAGAAGTTACAAAAAGGTGGGTTGAACCATATAATTTTCCTTTTCTTATTTTTGGGTTTAGTGGATTTTTTATTTACTGACTTATATATACTTTAGTGTCTGTTTAAAATTACTTTTTAATAGGGCTTTATTGTATTCCGATTTATTCTGATTGAACATGGTTTTACTGGAGGAGAGTTTATTTATTCTTGCCTTTACTGTATTTGGATTTTTTTTAATTATTGATTTCGGGTGATTGGAGTGGATATTTTTATATATGGGTGATTGGTTTTCCTTTTGGAAGGGTTTATAAGTGTTATTGTTCAGATTAAATGTAACGTCTACGAAGTTTACTATTTTTAAGTTGGAAGAAATCTCGATTTTAAACCCTAGAAGGCTCTAATTATTTTCTTTTGTAGTTGGGATATTAACGGACCATTGGTATCAGGTACAGCAACTAATCCGTCATCTCTGTATAGTCCTATATTTTGAGGTTCAAGGATTCTACATAGGATCTCTAAAATGTATATACTTATTAGGTCAGCTATTTGAGATGAATCAAATGATCCCATTGGGACATCGAAGTTGTCTCTGTCTTTTTTAATCCAAGTAGTGTTGTTCAGTTTTAGTATGGACTGTCTAGAGTCCATTATGATTTTTTATTTCTTCGTCAGTAATATCAGTGTGGATTTTGGCAAAACATAAGCTATTTTCTAAAAAATCTTTCGAGATTGCGTGGTACAAATCGATAATATCATGTTGTATATAATTTTTATGTTTTATTTTTTGGAACCAGTTAATGGTGTTCGATGAATCTTTCCAATGGATTAATGGTTATTTTGTTAATATAGATGTGTTTACTCTTTTTAGGATGTTTTTAGATATTATTCCTAACTCTGATTTGGAGGGATTTATTAGTCTGGATGGTAGATTATTCTGAAAGTTAGGTTTATGGTTTAAATAGTAGGAAGGCGTCTTTTAGATGAGCTGTACCCATTCTATCAGCAAGATTATTTTTAAATGCTAATTTTTTTGTTTTTATGTGAGTGTGGAGGTGTACAATTAGATAGGTACCTATATGTTTTATCATAGATATGAAAGAGCGGGTAATACATGTGTAAAGATAGGTATAATTATACGATTTGCGTATCCATAACATAATTAAATATTGATATAGTCTTCGAATGCAGGCATAAGTGGGTGTATGGGTGGACATGAGGATAGAGACTTGTACGTGTGTATATGTGTGTACGTGCATATGTACGCATATGTGTGTATGTATGTGGATACATTGCATATTATGTATGTATATGCATGTATGTGTGTATGTGTATGTATGTGTGTATGTATGCATATGCGTGTGTATGCATGTGTATATGTGTATACATATATGTGTGTAAATGTATATGTGCGTATGTACATGAATGTATATGTATATGGATATGCAGGTGATTTTATGTGTGTATATGTATATATGTAAGTATAAGTGTATGTGTAGATATGTATGTAGATATGTGGGTATGTGTTTCTCTGCAGCTGTATATGTGTAAATACGGGAATATACATATAGTTTTTCGTATGGATGTGTGTGCAGGTGTATATAAGACCTCATAGGTATATACTGAGATATAGGTATGTGGATATAGATAGGGGTTCGGACATGTGTAGAAGTGTATATGAGTATGGATATATAAAAGATTGTAAAAGAAGGACCTAATTTTCTCCTAGTAATATTTTATCCAAATTTTCTCCTCTAATATTCTCCAATTGGAAGTGAGTTTAAATAACACGGAGGTAAAGTTTAAATTGGTAATTTAATTTAAATTGGAATATACTACCCTTTAACAATTAGTATTGACGATAAAGTTATTTAAATTGAAAGAACCTTTGATAATTATGTAGACATATTAAAAAAGTCACGAATTTAATCGATGAACAAAACTGAAACGAATAGATGTCAACTGAATAATCAACTCGAGTTTATTTAATTAATGAACAAAAATCAAACGAATAGATGTCAACTTAACAATCAACAAGATACGAGTTTAGAAAAATAAAAAAAGATTAAAATGGATTACTTTTTCAATGTACTTTCTATGAGAATTTCCAATCGACTGTTTCATAGAAAATACCCAAAACTCCAACGAACTTCAAATTAAATTCTTCGTAGATTGTTTAGACATTGAGATTTATATCAAACCTTAACCTCCCAAATATACCCTTTAAAGTTATGCGAATTAACAACATTTAAGATTTTGAATGAAACCTGTCCTCTTGGAATGTAATTTATTAGGTTTGTTGTAGATTCTTCCTTTAATGTCGGTCCTCTCCCCCACCCCTTACCCACCTATATCTAGAGACAATACGCGTTAGCCGACACACAGTGGGGTTAAGAATGAGGAATTGAATTGGTACATCTAACCCACTCATATCTTATCTTCTCTCCCACCATACTTCCTCACTTCGTTAATTTTACATATGCTTGATGCGGTTCGTCAAAAACGTGTGAATTTCGTTAAATTTTTCATTTCAACCTTTGGAAGTAAAGTCTGATGATCCAGAGCCCTGTTAAAGAGGTTGTGGTGAAATAACTTATTACATGGAACCTTAAAGTGGTCTCTCTTTATTCAAACATATCGGCTCTGAATTTTACATTGAGCTCTCTGGATACCATCCTCCTTGGGTCTACCCATGCGGATTACATAGTTTTACATCAACTATATATATATATATATATATATATATATATATATATATATATATGTATGTATGTATGTATGTATGCATGTGTGTGTCTGTGTCTGTTTGTGTATTCAAAAATGTTTCCTTTAATGATGTAGACTTCTTGTGTGTATTTCATATTGATATTTTCCATTTCTGTAATGAGTTTTTTGATGTTAATGTAAAATTCATCAAGGAAGCCGCCGTAATTTTTCTCCAACCCAAGTACTTTTCATCATTGCCAAGATAATCTTTAGAGCTAAATCACAAAGTCAAACTTATTGTAACTGCGATAATATATTTAAAAATCAGCATACTAAGGAAATGTAAATTTTTTTCGCAATCACAATAGACACTTTCAGCCATAATCTTTAATACGTCAGCAGTTGACCTAAAGAAGCGAGAACCATATTGTTTATCGGAAAGAAGACCCTTTTATATGAGATGCTCAACCAATTACGAGTCTATTAGAGCCCCTATTACATTATTACATTACTAAACTGAGGTAGAAGAATCAGACGGTTGGTTAAATTTTGCAATGTCTATGGCTACCGAAGAGAATTTCCAACAAGAAAGAAAGCTAGAAGGTGCAAGGCATTTATCTGAGAGTTTACAGAGAACAGGAACACGTTCACGAGGACGTTTATTAAGAACTATTGCACGGATATCATCAAGACCACATGCTCTGCGAGAATCCATTTGATAGCTTGAACGATAGACGGATTGATAAGCATGTCACTGAATAGAATATATCGTTATTTGTAAATGATTTCCAACTGATTTGGCATATTAAAAACAAAAAAAAAATATTATCACACCATATACATAATGGACATAATGAAAACAATATAAGTCTACAAGAAAAAATCTGACGGAGTCAAAAACGCTGGAACAACATCCAAAACAAAGCATAACATTTGGGGTCGTGTATCTAGAATTTTCAACTCGGGATACCATAGCTTATTTGTAAAATGTAAAAATGTATAAAAAGAAGAAATAGATTTTTTCGGTCGGAATTAACATGAAATTTTGTGTTGCCTTGTCTATGTTACTAAATAACTTTTTTTTTTTTTTACATATAATCAGTCAAACTTTAATTTCCCATTTATTTGCACCTTTGTGTTTAATTGTAATTTTATCAGAGATCAATAAGTAATTCGTCTTACTGTATTAGATCTGTTTTCATGAGAAATTTCATGACCTTACGGGGCCGAAATGAAGTGTATATCAATGAAATCCCAGAGACCGCCCTTAAAAATTGGGGTTCGTCTTATATTACAGTTCAAAAAGTGTTGTTTTTCGATAGTCTAACCTCGGCTTCGGCGAGATAACCAATGAGGTGCATCAAACAATTCACATTATCAAATAAACTGATAATAAAAGTAATGAAACTATTTCTACCTTATACAATACTGGCATAAATTCGTAATAAATTACCTCTTCGAAGAATAATTCAATATCAATGAAATCAACGTGTTTCGTTGCAAGCTCAGCTTAAACATCGAGTTATAATTGCATTCACAGTAACCTCAATCTTTCACTAAACGTTCAATTATCATCATAATATTGTTAATTACGGCGGTAATAAAATTGAGGATAACATAATATTCATTTTTCATAAGAAAATCATTTCTTTCGGTGAAGAAAAATTAAATGGCCAGGTTGTTTATAACCATTTAGAAGAAGAAGAAGAAGAAGAAGAAGAAGAAGAAGAAGAAGAAGTTGTAGCAGCAGCGTCTTCGTCGTCATCATCATCATATTCATGAATATCTACAAGGGATCAAATAAATATCTCTAAGCAAGTGAAGTCCTAAACAAAAAACGCGTCCCACGAAATGTTTCTCCTCGTATACATTCCCTAATAGATAATTACAACACACACACATACATACATACATACACACACACACACACACACACACACACATATATATATATATATATATATATATATATATATATATATATATATATATATATATATATATTGATTTTAGGCATATTTTCCTGGTTATTTCCTTAGAGAAACAGTTGGAAAAGAATATAAATTTTCAAAGAAAACATCAGATATACTCGAAATAATTACCGATTAGATATTTTTAGTGTTTTTTTATCTCTTTTTCCAATCCACTTTAAAGTAATGCGTCAAATATTAATGTTGTTAGTGAAATATTTTGTAAACATATATTTGAATGAAAATACATATCAGTAGCTTCCATAGTGGCTTTTTACCTGAGATCAAATAAAAATCTGTGGCAACAAACGGAAAGTGACAATACCCACAACACCAAATTCCTTTTGATAGTTATATATGTGTAGGTAAATTATTTTACATGTAGACATTTGGGACTCTTTGGGTTGCCATTAGATTTAATTGGCTACGCTTGAAGCAGAGTCGTTTGTATGTATTTGTTGCGACTTACTGAATCGATATATAGAATTAGGACGAGACAAAATTAAAATCAAACGTCGAAGACTATCGGCGCACTCTCACTAGAAAATAGTCTCATCAGGGACTGATTTTCAAAGACCCGATACGCCATGGAGCCTGTGCGACCGACAAGCGGTCTGGTTCTGGAGGAGTCGGCGGTGTCAGAGAAGAAAGGATGTCTGTATATTCTCTGCCGCGGGCTACAGGAATATGAGATACAAACTATTAATCTGATTTGTCCAAAAAGTATATAAATTGCTAAATTTATATTAAATGTTCTTCGAAATTATTCAGGCATAAGCGATGTTAATGATCATAAAACGCGTTCTGCTTAGATCAAATATGATAAATATTTAACAAAAGTTAGCGATTAAATAAATTAACTCCCGTTTGCAAATAATTATTTTAGAAAATATTAAATATTGCTAGCTTATACAGACTTCACGATTAAGTTATATCTCAGGTGTGTCTAAACGGCGACTCGCTAGTCGCAGGGGGCTCTGTGACCTTTTTTATGTATGGCTCGGGGAAACACTGGCTCATCTACTGTTTTCTTCACAGATAATATAAAATGTAAATAAAAATTTCAAATCGGATAATTACAAAATTGGGTATGAACTGAAACTCTCATTGAAATCAATCTTAATTTTAATGTTCATGGATGATTATCAAATAATTAAGAATTTAAATCCTAATTTTAATGCCATATCTGTGCTTTACAAGCTTTGTTCTTTACTGCTGCGGGAATGAATGATGGGAGGCAGAGAGACTAAAGAAATTTCCGGCCTGCAAGAATTACACAGGAATGTCAGAAGACATGAGTAAGTAGATTAAAGATGTGCTTGCGCCTGGGGAGTGCGAGTGTTCATATATGTATGTAACAAAACCGTGTAAATTTTGTTCATGTCTTGCGGCTCTCAAATATCTGAATGTTATCGTACGTGGATCTTACATTAAATAAGTCTGGCCGTAACTCTGATATACATATTTATTTTAAATGGTAAATATATATCTGTCATTTCTTTTTAAAATTATAATCAAGATTATTTGGATATAGTTTTTATAAAATCATTCTAATACAAACACATTCAACAAATGATGGGGTTCGCTTCCGTCTAATAACCGTAATATTTGTTTTTCCTTTTTGGCTTTTGCCTATCGCATCGATTAATTCGTAAGTAATAATTTCAAAAAGTAAGACAAATGTACCTTTTTTTTTCTGTACAATTAATATGAAATTATTTTATTCTTCGTAAAGTACGATTACCATATTTTGCGTTTTTTTATTTATAAAGATTTAAAACAATTGTTTACGTACTTTTAATTAAATATATGTAAGTAATATATAAAATATTTTGATTCTCGATGAATTAACACAATGCAATCTATGGCCGTCTTTCTAATATTTTCTTGCGTATTCAAACATATATATCCTCTAATTAATTGTCTGTCTGTAAAGATTATCCATTTTTGATAGATTTCAGTATATGTACATGATAAAATCATTCCAACATACAAACTTTAGACATCTTACAAATGAACACAATATATGACCATCCATGACAGAGTGTTCAATTAAACAAATAAATCATTCATGAATATTAATTTATAAAATGGATATAATTTAGTAATTCCTAATACTAAATCCAGGTTATAGTCATTGATATTTTTTTAAAATCATTTCACCCCAGTAACGCGGTAACTTCACTAGTTCGCGGGGGTTACAGGGAGAGAAAATGAGTGAGATAATTGATTGTGGGGAGGATCGAGGAAGGAAAATTTGAACGGGATTCAAGATGGCGATCGAAGTTGCCTTTAAATTTTTGATGATTTTTGCTATCAGGGATACAAGTAAACGAAAGGAAGTTCATCGAGTCAAGTTCATGCTTTTGACGAACTACGTTTTTCATGATTTTGTGTTGGTAGGTTTTAAACTGTATACAGTAAAAGAATAAAACCTTCCGTGATGCAAAAAGAAATTTCCTTTTGAGATGCAGTGTGATTTTCCAAGAAATATAGGTGAATGAATCTAAATGCAAAATTGCGAAATTATCAAACTGCATCAGAAAACAGGGAAAAATGAAACAACGTCATTTACATTTTTTTAACATCTCCTAATCACAGTCAGTAGACGTGGTATCACCAATTGAAACGTATCAAAGGAAATAGTAAGACTAGTCAAACGAAAGCAGACAGGAAGTTTTCTTTAAAAATGAGACAACAAATATAAATATTAGGCTCCGCAACAAAGATTTATAAATTTTTATGAGAATAAAAGAAAAAAAAAAAAAAACATTCACATGACATGGAGAGACCCGTACAAGATACTCTTAAGTAGGAAAGTCTATAAGTTACTGTAATAGGATGCCTATCTATGGCACATGGCAACTAAATAGATAAGTAGAACATTTATATTGTTTTTTAGTAGCCAGTCTTTAGCAAGTAGGTATATGCAAACGCCTAAAAGATTTCGTGTATGTATATATATATATATATATATATATATATATATATATATATATATATATATATAGGTATCTCCACGATGAAAAAGACACCAAACTTGACAAAAACAAAATTTTGTCGTCTAAATATTTATGCTATTATTAAGAGGAAAGATCAAAATGTTTTTGTGGTATTTTTTTTTACATTTTTTAATCGTTCCTAGCACGTCCGAAATTCTTGTTAAAATCTTGTTTTGTGGAGTCAGCAAAACTGAGAATTTTTTCCATTTTATCAAAAACTGGAAATATCATTTTGAAATTCTTTTAAATATCAATTATCATTTTTTCAAATCATATTTTAAGAAAATCAGAAATTATAATGTTTATTTAAAATATTTTGAACCAAGTTTAACTCATCTTCTGCGCCGAAAAGACGTAATTTGAAAATAAAACAAAGCAAGTCATAAAATTTCGCGTCACTTGACCGGTGATTAATGATATATTGACGGATTCCGTGAGGCTAATTTGTTCTACGGAAGGAGAAAAGTGAAATAATTTACATTTAAGTGAACAAATTAATTACCTCGTTATTTTTAAGGAATCTCTCAGCGCTCTAATTTTTTTCTACTTTGCTATCACCTTTACGATTACGATGCTTTCTGGAAAATATATTATTAAGAAATTAAAATAAGAGTGATATTAAATTTCATATTTCATAAGAAAGGTATCTAATTAATTTATATATTACTTTCGAATGAAATTTTATATTTTACTATAATTTTATGTACACGTATTACATTTTACTGTGTTATTTGTATTTCCATTCATTTTATTAATAAGTTTGATATTTCATTTATGGAAAAATGTCCTAACTGAGATTAATATAAAAAGAATATCATATAAATTTCAAAACCTGATACTGATACTTGTAGGTAACCTTCTCAGTTGAAAATGAAAAATCAAATTAACTTCTCCACACGTTCTTTGCAAATGTAATAGCCTTAACAGCGGAGAACAAAGCTTAACTGAAATAAGGCAACCTAATTGTATTCTGGTTGATCTTCCGTACGTTATAATCACAGCCTGATTTTAAACACAAAATTACATTTCTTAATTACTGCGGATCTTCTCATTAGTCAAAATGATACAATTGACAAAGCGCTAAAGAATGATCTATCTCATAAGGAGCCTTAGGAAATCTGATGCGGCTTTTAACTAATTTTAAAATATTTTAAAATTTTAAATGTAAACATCTATTATAATTAAGAAATAACAAATAATTGTATAAAAGTTAATTTTTCATTTAAAAAATATTATGCGTTGAGAAAATGTTGTCCATATTCATAAAAACAACTAAAAGCAAATAAAAAAAAAAACATTTGAAATTAAATAATATCTTTGTTTTAATGAGTTTTGTATGCTAAAATTCAGAGCTGATTTTCAGGTTAGGGGTGGGGGTCCAATTAAAAACAAAAAAAAATGATTTGCATTCCTCGAAGCCTTGTGATTTTAACTAGTGTAGTCATTAAACTAGACTCGATCGAATTTCTAGCGTTTTCATATAATTAGTTATGGGGGTAATAATTGTAAAATATATTTCTGCCATGACTTTCATGAATAAAAAGATATTTGTAATAATTTCCATTATCTGTGAATAGTTCATGAAAGTTTCATAAAAATCCGAGTATTATTTATATTTTTGCAAGATTTTCAAAATTAATGTGTGTCACACCAAAAAATAGTGCTAAAAATTTTCTGTTATTTACTAGTTCCGCTGTTACAAAGAGAATCTAGGTTTTTTGTAATCAAAATTTAGAATGTTCTAAAAAAAACGGAAAATTTAAAAAAATAATTAAAAAAAATTTGATCTTTCCTCTTAATAATAACATAAGCATTTAGACAATAAAATAAAATTTTGTTTTCGGTAAGTTTGGCGTCCTTTTCATCAAGCTTTGCTCTTTTTTTAGCAATTTTGTGGAGGTATATATATAATATGTAAAGACTTGCTTTTTTCTTGAACTTTTAATTTAAGTTGTCATATGTTTCATACACTTTAAACGAGTTATATCCTACATATTCCCGCTCAACAAAATAAAGTTACCACTCCTTATTCGTACTGGAAGAAAAAAAATACCATGAAAATATATTATTATTATTATTATTATTATTATTATTATTATTATTATTTCCTTTGATTTCTTGTGTATATTCATTTCTTTATGTGTCTCAATCAGAGACCTAAGTTCAGAAATGGCATAAGGACATTTCCCACTGAGCACTTTTTGAGGAAATAAGCAAAAATACCTAAGATCACCCGTATTTTACAATTTCTATTTCCGTAAGTTTTAAGGATATAATTGTGAGTGCATTATTATCATTATTTTATTATTATTTTTATTTTCTTGGATTTCTGGTGTTTACACATTTCTTTCCGTGTCCCGCCCAGCGACCTAACGTTAGAAATGGAATCATGACACTTTACACTGGAAAAAAAAAATACATAGATAAAGCCCTTCGTAAAGTGTAGGCTGTACTTGTCAGAACAATTTCTTATATCTCCTTGAGGCATGGACTTCTAGGGATCCCTTCAATTAGTCTACTGGAATCTTTTCCAAACAATCCTAGGGCTCCAACTACAACAAGGAATATTGATGTTCCCATATGCCACATTTTTGAGATTTTATTTCAAGGTCCTTTTATTTTGAATTTTGAATATTTAGCTTTTTGAATATCTTCAAAGATACATTGCAGTCAGCAAGGACTGACATATCAATAAGGAGGCACTTTTTTGTTTGTGGTATTTAATAACAATGTTTGGGTTGTTAGCTTTGATTGTTCTGTCAGTGAGTATTGTGTAGTCTCATAGAATGGTCTGGATGGTGTTCATACCATTTTCTTTCAGTTTCCTTCCCGTAGAAGTTGCAGATTTTCCAGTGCAGGTATTGGCCCACGCTGTCATGCCGGGTTTTATATTCAGTGGGTGCCAATATCGTGCAACCTGATACAAGATGAAGAATCCTTTCTGGATATTTATCACAGAATCTGCATTTTTGGCTAACACAATATTTTAGTATATGTGCTTGATAATTCCTAGTTAGCAAGCATTGGTTCTGTGCAGCAAGGATAAAACCTTCAGTTTCCGCTTTCAACCCTGCACTACGTTGCCACTGATGGGTACGGCTTTTGTCTACGTCAGCTTGTTTGGTACGGGCAGAGTATTGGGCATGAAGCGATTTATCTTGCCATTGCTTTTGTATCTGGTCGGTTGCATTCCTCTTTTCTGTCTTTTTTAAGTATTTTGCAGTTTTAGCCGGTGCATTGGGCTGTACTTGCATTTCTGCGCCTATTTGAAACTTCATTTTGATTTTGTTGGCTTCTTTTATTACAGAGGTCCTTGACGCATACCATCATCCAGTCTTCTTTAGTTTCCAAGTATCTTTTGAGCCTAATTGTTGTAATTTTGTAGGACAGTGCTAGTTGAACTAATCCTCTGCCTCCTTCAGAACTGGGCACATACAGACGATCAACATCAGCTTTGGGATGATGCATGCGGTAGCAAATGAGAAGCTTTCATTATTATTATTATTATTATTATTATTATTATTATTATTATTAATGTGTCTCATCCCTCTTAGAGTTGTCCGAGAGAAATGTGCGACTCATGCTTTCTTAAATGTATCGAAGCATAAATGAACCAGCTAACACAACGTAGATTTTGTATTCAGCTCATCCATTTCGATTGTCTAAATTGCTAACAAATAATATATCATGTCACCCTCTTACTAGGATTCAATCCATAATCTCAATAAACCTTTCTTTATAAGACTTAAAAACATAAATATTTCACTGAGATTTCATACATTATATTTTGTTGCGAAAATTTAAGAAGCATTCTAATAAATATATTTAGTAGAAAAAAATTAAAATTAAACAGGAAAAATAACTAAAACTTTGATTAACATCAAAGCTCCTAAATGAATTTTCTTTGAATTACACATTTGTGTCTTTACATTTATATTGCAATAAAAACACTGCTATGAAATAAGCTTGGTGCCAAAGTTTTCACACCTATCTTAGAAGTGCAAGTCTTTGGCAGATTTCTTTTATTTTTTTTTAATTTTTATGTTTGCGCCATTTATAAATAGCAGCGAGAAAATGTATATGCTTGTAATCAAAGAAAGGATAAATATATAAATGAAAAGTGGGAATATACAATATCTTAAAATCAAATAGAAATAAAAAGTATTGTTCTACATTTGAATTGTCCAACTTTTATTTCATTGTCTTAGAAAATATGTCTCTCGAAATTCACTTTTATCCTGAAGGACCATTCATCGTTAGAGCCTTTACTTTTAAAAGCATTGTCATCAGTTCAGTATATATATTTTTTCTTTGATTTTTTCGGTTGTTAGATATCATTTACTTTTTTACTTAGAAGTTAAATTTTAATAAAATAACGTTTATATGAAAATGTTTAGATTAAAACTTAGTACTAATACAAATAACTATGATTCTTGTTTTATCAGAAAGGGCTCTGTCATCGATGATTTGTGGGACAGTCTTTGGAGTAGTTAATGGTTTATATGTAATATGTTCTGCCTTAACATTTTTTTTATTAGAGAATTTCCCAATTTCTTTTAAAGCACAGTTTGATGGGAAGTATAAATTAATTCTGTCAAATCATTGCGTTTTTGCCTTAAAAATATTACAAATATTTTAACCAAACTTCGAAAAAAGTATTTCTAAAAGTGAAGGGGCCATGACGATTGAAGCAACATCGCTGTTGAACTGTTTTTTTTTTTTTTTATTCGTGTTTTTTGCACAGCATTCGAATTTAGAACGACGTTCTGTTTCAGGTGACCACATTTGAGTCAATTGTTGCAATATTCTCCAATTACAATCAATATTATGATTGTAGAAATATATACATTTTCTGTTGTCTTCAAGATTATTGTGAAAATGGTTATGCGTCTACTCGGGTGAGAGTGCGTGAAATTAAAGAAGAACATTGTATAGGTCAAAGGTTTGAGTTGGTCGCAAATGTATGACTCATCCGATGCAGATCAAGCCCCTGAAGAACGTTATTGTCGTGACATGTTTTTTTTATCTCTATTGCGGACTAAGTTTTGCCTTCATTTAATACGCGTTTTTCTCGGCTATCCCAGTGGAATAACATTTGTGAATTCATTTAGAATTCAAACACTTTTCAATGCAGTGAAGAGTGGAAATCTGATCGAGCAGTGCAAACGATTTAATGTAAAATGTGTGATGTTGAACGAGAAGAATTGCCCCACGAGATTTGTATCAATTTTGCAACGTTAATTGGAGGTCAGGAACAGAAAATCTGTGCTAAAAATTGTTAGTGATGATTTTTAGATTATATTTTTCGGAATTATTTAGTTGATACTTACCCGAAATTTTCATCGCATAACCTATATTGCTTACTGCATCAGCAAATATTTCAAGTGCCGAAAAATTCAACAAACAAAAATTTATAAAAAATGATCTTCACTGTACAATGAGAGATAAAATGTTATCCGCATTACAATAAATATACGTGATTTAATAATTAAATGAATTTGCTCGATATCTTGACTATGATAAAAATCGTGAATACTTTGGCAATGATAATTCTCGAAAAACAATATATAAAATTCACTATTTTATATCCGTAATGTTGAATATTTTATAATTATTCATCATTTAATGAGAAACGTATCAAGTTGATGGAAAAAAATTGATGCAAACCATTGTTGATTTAATTAAGAAAAAAATATATATTACGACAAATCACTAACTTGTATTTAGATATATTGAATTTATTTTCAATTTGAATTGTTCATTTTCATTACATATACATTATTGTACATAATTAGGTTACAATCAATTTTATTTATATAAATAATACCTTACGGGAATTAAGAGGCATTAGTGTGGGGCCTGTACCATCAATTCCGGCGACGAGACACTGGCACGGCCCTGATAATTTCAAACGGGAATTTCAGCTGCCGGAAGATTCTTCATTGTCTTAGGAGGCGGCATAATTGTACATCCCAAACGGTATTTTGTGTAGGGCGGATTTTATTCTATGTCATTAGCGAGGATATTTTTCTCAAATCAGGGAACGGTTCGCCATGAGTTTATCCAAATATGAGAAGCAAGATAGATGAGATAGGTTCCATACAATGTGAAGTTATATCCCAAATAGAAAACAGCGCTACTCTCTTAAGAGCTGACACCAGGGAAGCTCACCCGTGGTGGGGAGTAGATTTAGCCTCGAACCGAGCAGAAGTTCTGACTAAAAAATTTTTTTTTTCTATTTAAATCCTGGAAGCTGACTGACAGAATGGTCATTTGAAGTCTCTAAGTGGCCGACATGACTTCATATCAAGCAAAGTAATTTTTATCCCTACAATTCTATACACTGCAATGATTTAGCTAATATACGTTACACTTTGTTGTAAAGGAATTTCTATAGTTTTGCACTATAGTCATGTTTCTGGTAAAAGAAAATATTTTAAATAATAATATTTCCGGACAAGTTTGAGAACACACCCCGATGAAACCACATATGCCTATTCTACTCTCGTGTGTATGTTTTTCATAATAGAAGTCAATAATCTTCAGTAATTTACATAAAATTAAAATTTTACGGTTTAGCGAACCGAGCAATTAAATAAAACCTACTTTATCTATCTATCTATCTATCTATCTATCTATCTATCTATCTATCTATATATATATATATATATATATATATATATATATATATATATATATATATACATATATATATATATATATATACATATATATATATATATATATATATATATATATATATATTAAGAAATGGACAAGGTCTGACAATTTATTGATTAAAGACATATTTTTATGTTTAACGTTGTTATTTTATAGATACAAGTATTTAAGAAAAATGCTCTGTTTATGATAAACAGTATTAAATAACATTTACCGGCCTGAATGTCCGAGAATTTTCACAGAAAATTTCATAGAAAATTTTCAAAGAACGAAAATTTATAGAAAATTTTCAAAGAACGAAAATTTTCTATGAAAATTTTCGGACATTCAGGCCGGTAAATGTTATTTAATACTGTTTATCATAAACAGAGCATTTGCTTAAATACTTTGTATCTATAAAATAACAACGTTAAACATAAAAAATATGTCTTTAATAAAAATATATATATATATATATATATATATATATATATATATATATAGAATTAGGGAGCCACATGTGCTTTTTATAGGATGAAAATAGATGTTAGTTACTGAAACAATGAAAAACGAAAGGGTAACAATATAATCAGTACACAAAATATTTATTAAATATTAATAATTAAATATTTGATAGAAATGAAACACGGAAAAAAAAAAAGAAACTTTTAAGACCGGAATTTTCCGACACGCCTGTGTCCTTCAGCAACGAAGCAAAAATAACATAGAAATGGGAACTACTTGCCAACAGATGTTTTTTAGACGGTGTATTCTTGTCGAAAGTATATTATTAGCAAAAAACGATCTCTGTCTGATTACACGCTGTGCAATATATATATATATATATATATATATATATATATATATATATATATATATATATATATATATATATATATATATATATATATATATATATATATATATATATATATATATATATATATATATATATATATATATATACATTACTTGTCATCTGAAACAGGAATTTTTTATAATACCGGGCTGTTCGAACTAAAATTTAGTTGATAGCTCTTATCTCTTGCAATATTGCCCCATAAACCTCCTCAGTGGCATCAGAAATCATCGACAACAAGAGAGCTGTTACTCTCCTAAACAGAAATAACCAGCTGAGAGTAAAACACTATGGGTTTCTCTCCTTTGCCCCCAAAGTGATATCTTACATTGCCTTACGCATAGAAACTGTGAACACTTGATAATAAATATATCACATGAGCAACCACGTTAGATATCTGGAAAGCTTTTGGCAAGATATGGCCTCGGAAGCTTTACTCAAGATTCCCAGCTAAAGCATTTATTGGTGACATTTCTCGATTATGAAATCTATGAAGGATTTTAATACTGGTCAGTTTTTAGAATCTCACGAGATTATTTCAAGCATCCCCCAAATCGCTTTCCTGGGTTTTGCAGATTTTCTGCTATATATTAAACCTCTACCTAAGAACATTCACCGCACAATAATAAATATGTATGTTGATTATACGACTGTTTATAGGAGCATATCAAAATACCTTCATGTTAGAGCCTAGTTACTGATCTTTCCTATGATCTAAATATCTCATCTTAATGAAGGAATAACTTACCTTCTTCATTTAATACCAACAAACAAACTCTGTAACGTTATATTATCACCGAGATAGCCCTAAATTTGCCATAGTCGGGCGGAAGCAATATCTCCCCAACATAGGGCCGAGCAACCACTTTTTAACTGTATTAAGGTGGATGGACTTATAAATGAATTAAAATAGACAAAATAAAATATTATCAAAAATAAACATGGTAAAATATAACATTTCGTTTGAGTTCATGTCATAGACAAAACTCCGTCAGTACTGTACATCCGCATGGCATTTTCCTTAGTTTTTAATTAAAGGACTGTAATATATTTTATTTAGACTCTGCCTCTTTACAGGATTCGAATCCCCAGCTATAATAAATTGGCTCTATTGGATAATTACATAATAATGTTTATTTTGGTGCTGACAGCATTTAAACTAAATCACAAGAAGTGACACCTCGTTTTAGAGGACATTTTTATTTATTCTGCAACAAATCCTGAACTAAATGTTTCAGTAAACTGGGAGCTCTTCGGTAAAAATATATATATATATATTAATATCATCTGTGAGCACAATGTACGATAAAAGGGAAAAGTAATTGTGATATAAGCCCATTCCTCATGAGGAAACATTTGACATTCATTGACCGAAACGCTAATACCTGTTTGAAATATATAAAATATGACTATTAAAATGATATTTCAGAAAAGTTCAAGGATCTGTAATATAATCGATCTTTTCTTGGCATCTCAACATCAGTCATTTTCTCAACGTGATTTGCTTCCCTCTTTGTTTTCTATAAATATTTTCACGGCAAATGCCCTACCGAGGGTTTTCCGTGGTACCCCAATTACATGAATTTAAGTGTGCTACTAGATTGACATTTAAGTCCCACACTTTTAATATTGAAATAGTTTAATGCAGTCGTCATCTCTACTATAACAGATTTTTTCGCGCACTTGTAGGAACTCACTTCCGTTACTTGCTTCCATGATAGCTACAATCTTCAAAAAATTCAAATGCAATATCAGTCGTCATCTTCTTCCTTCTTGAATGCCGTTTATCTTCTGTTATTTCTCCAATACTCACTATTCTCCTATTTCAATTTCACTCCCCATAAACCCTGAGTATTAGTGGCATTCTCACCTTACTTGTGGTGAAGTGATTTAAAAATTAATTATTTGTTTTAATTCCAAGAGGTGTGAACGATCTTTCCCGTATTTATAGTGAGATTCCTTCGTAACCTTTTGTTGAAAGTAGTGAAGAAACACAAACATCATGAGTATGTCATTATTTTCTCTTCGATTTACATGTGATATTGATTTTTGTTATTGCTTAATATACTTATTGTTTTTAGTTAATCCTCAAGATATGTCGTTTCTCTTATCTGCTTCAATTTTTTGTTTGTGATTCTGTAGCTCCAATCCACATACATGAACTATTTTAGCGCCAATCATAGCATCGCTATAATTTTCTTTTTCGATCCGAACAGACTATTGGCGTGAGTTTTTTAAGATGAAGTTTTAGTTATGTCGAAATTTAGTAAGAATTAAAAATTCGTCTTTCTCTGATGAGAAAGAAAATTGAATGTATTTTTCCTAAGAGGAAAATATAACAAAAACGAAATATACATACAAATTAAGTAACATATTTGTAAATGTAGCCATTTGGGGTACCCCGAGGCGGTGTAATGGTTAGCAAGCTTGTGTCGCTAGAACAATTACGACTGAGTAGTGAGTTCGATCCTCACTGGGTGCTTCCTACTTTCGACCTTAAATCTCTGTAATATAACCATCTATCCATTATTTACATTATTCGGACTTTCGTCCTCATCTTTGTCGCCATATCACAACGTTTCGGCCGTTCTATGCTCCGGCCTTCTTCAGGTGTTTGGAATGTCGAACGGAACCCTTTATTTCGCTCACCAAGGTAGACTGTTCCACGTGCCATGTTTGATGGATGTCAGTTATCTCCTGTTAATTTCCCTCTGAAAGTTCTCCACTGCCTTAACCGGGTATTGTCCTGTCACTGGATCTAACCAACGCCTTTATCCAGTGTACCATGTGTCCTTGAGGACATCTGGGTATGAATTTCTGGGTATTATAAACCTAATGTCTTCAGCAACCATTTTTACCAGTGCTCATATTGCAATTTTGCTGTTATCATTGCATGTTTTTACCAGAGCTCATATTACAACTATGTTGTTATCATTGCTTTTCTCTGGCACTCCTTATTACTGGTTCCCATATTGTATTTATTTCTATGCTTGGTCGGCCCAGGAGATTTTTGTGGCTTAGCATATATGCTGATTCCTTAAGTTTACGAATTTTCCAATGGTGTTCCTTGTCAATGATCTCAACCTTATCCCACAGAGACAGACTCTGATCCATCTATCCCTCCATAGAATTTCCATGACAACTACACATAAAATTTACATTTTTCGAAATTTAAGTTCCTTTATGGTAGCAAACGGGAATATCGCGTTTCACAAAATATAGAAAAAAGGATGAAGCAAAATATTCCATTTAGTAAACGTCGAATACGGAATTAACTCGAACCTCTGAACTCTTCTACAGGTTAACATACTTGGATAAGACACAGTTTGTAAAAAGTATGACTCCATCTATTCTATGGTGAATATTAGGATAGACTAGATTTTATAACGTTGGACTTCAATCGGTCTAGGAGACTGACAATTCTGTAAATGAAAAAAAAAGTCTCCTTCACAAGACTGTTCTTGGGAGGTTAAGTGCAATCCTAGCTATGCATAAAAAAAACAAATGACGTTAAAGTTGGGGTGAATGAGTATCCACTACATATGTGATATAATCATACCAACCCACGATTGCCCAAGCGTGGTGAGTATGTGTACATGCCTAGAGACATGGTCAACCAGGGAAGAGTTTTCCAACATGAATGAATAAGCCTAGGATTTGGATTTGAAGATTCGGCAAGATATAAAGCAGTTTCTCCAATATATAATCAGTCTTTTGCAAGTATTTATAAAGTACATACAGTGTCGCGATATTAGAAGACAACAATAAATATATCTTCGTATTTCTGCATAAGAATGCAGGCAAATGACTATGATCCTCATCGGACAATCAGATAATAATTAGAAATGTAGACTGCTCATAGCAGAATTTTATCAGAAATATGGTAAGAAGAATTCCTGAAAGATACCATTTAAAAGAGGAAAATCTTGTGAAATTCTTTAAATACGCCTTGGTTACGCCTAAAATTTACTTCAGTCTATTAGATAAACAATGTTCTGCGCAAAGTTGGTTAATGTAATTCTGATTGAGTATACGAACATACCAGGTGATGCTCATGAATTTCTGGAAATGAATAAGAGTGATAACATTAAAATATCAGCGGTCTTGAAATGAAGATGCATGCGGAAGTAACTACAGGCAAAGGATAAAAAATAGATTCTTGGAAATGTATTTCTTCTTCTACATGTCGTATTCCATCAAGTAGGTCTTATTACGTTATTTTCATTATCAAACAATAAAAATGCTAAAAGAAAAGAGATACAATAACCTATAGCACATAACGTATCTGAAATTCGGAGTAAGCTCGACGTATCTGGAAAATGGAATAATCAACAACATTTACTCCAAAAACAACGCATACATTCGGATCGGAGATAATTCAAGCATGATCATTATAGTAAAATGCATAAAAAATATGCTTGTCTTACAGGCTTTATTTAACCTATACAACGTGACATTCTCAACGGATGTATAATTTGATATTTAATGTCATAATTTTAATAACATAAGATACGCGTATGATATTAATGATAACGGAATCTGAAGGCTTGCTACAATATATCATAGATAATGCAGCAGATACAATTGAAAATAAAAGGCTAATCATAAGCTACCAATAAGTTATAGCAATATACTGCAGCGGAAAGAAAGTGTGAGAGCTCTCGATTACAAATATCTTAATAATGTAATTTTAACTTATTATTTTATCAGTTAATGGTAAATATACTTATTACAGTACTTTTGTCATAGTACAGATAATGATGGCGAGATAGGAAGGGATTCACATGCAACTTCTTCAGAGGGATACTGACGATAATTTCAACAGAAAATGTGAGCAAGTAAGAGTTTTTATAATATCTAGAAAGTAGCAAGAGGCAAGAAAATCAGGAGGCGACCGTTTCAAATTTTCTGACAATTTACAATGAATGACCACATGGAAAATTTAACATTTAGATGACACACTAAAGAAAGAATGCCCACAGGCAATCAGCGTGTAAACTACCTAATGAGTTTGTGAGAATGGAAAGAATGGCGGGGAAAATAGGGATGGTTAGGTGTTAAATGTAGCTTACAGCTATAAAGGAGAAGTTGTTGAGGTTCATGATGAGCAACATCCTGAAGGGAGATAACTCATCAGTTGAAATGCCTTGTTCTCTTTCAAGTTCAATACTCTAGATGTTTTGGACGTTTAAATTACATTATAATTGCTGTTATATGTGAACACATCATTATTTATTCCAATGAAGTCCATAAATCCATCTATATAGAAAATATTGTGACATCCCTTATTTAAACGTTTTATTTTATACGTTTAAAATAAGGGATGTCACATATTTAAACGATCGAAAACAAATTTTGGGGAGAAGGGCAAATATCGAAGTTAGGTACAAAATACAATTGGTTTTACTAGGGTGCGTAGCTTATTACAGTAAATTTTCATTGTTTTTTTTTTTAAATTAAATATTCTATTATTTAACATAAAAATAATTCCATTATTTCAAAAACAAATTAAAATGGCAAATGCTTATTTAAGAAAAATGCAATGTTGTATTTTTGAAATATCATATATATATATATATATATATATATATATATATATATATATATATATATATATATGTATGTATGTATGTATGTATATATATGTATGTATGTATGTATGTATGTATGTATATGTATATGTATGCATACAAGAATCGATTTTCTAGTTCGCTTTGTCTTTGCGAGAATTATAAATAAAATCCCAAGGACAACACTTCAAAACTTTGGGATTTGGCTCCAGAAAAAAAAAAAAAAATGCGCATGGCCAGTTGTTTCTTGCATGCTGAAGTGAATTTATTCTTCATTTTTAAAAATGTAAACGGAAAAAACATTTTTTCTTAAAAATTTTGTTTACCATGAAGTGCTATAAATTTAAATCAAATTAAAAATTTCTAAAACGCGAAGTAGGTTTTTTGACAAGTTTTTTTTTTTTTCGAACAAATCAGCTTATTCAAATTTCATCCATTGGTTTGAAAAATTGAACATTACATAGAGTTTGTAGATCATAACCAAAATATATTAGTGATAACTTCAACAATACTAAATACTTTAAGGATTTCACCAGGTGTGAGCGTATTGCAAAATATTCTACTCTCATAAAAGAAGAGATGGTTTTCTCTCCTTCACATACTAGCAACGTGTAATTTTGTAGGCCGTTATGAAATGTATATGCGTATGTTATTTTTGTGCCTGTGTGACTTACATGTGCTTTTTACAATTAATAAAAACACAAGCACATATACAGGCAATCTTTGTTGCTAATTTTGGGCTTTTAATTTTAATTTTTTTTTATTTTTGACTATGTAAATCCAAGACATATTTGGAGTTGTAAGAATAATACATTTACTGACTGAATATTGCATTAACACATATTTGAGAAGAACAATCATTTTTTCCAGAGACAAGTACATTTGCGCATGACTGAAATTAACGATCCCGACTGGAAATTGAACACTCATATTATATTTGTCATTCCGAGCTGATATACATTTCTAACACTTTCGCCCCGGACCCTCAAACTCCGGCGTCTTACTCTTGGGGTTGAGGTGTCTACTCGGTCCTGACCGAACTTAAGGGAGTGGCCATAGGTCCCCTGAGAATCCGTAGATTATTGGACCATTCAGCTGGTTTAATTCTGCTTCATGCCCACGTTGTGATTTGTTTGATCCTGAAAGCAGAAGTGATGTCCATCCATTCACGGTCGAAGGAAGATGTAGACACGGCTGATGAGTCTGCGCTAAGAAATTTTGAATGCAGCAAAAAAAAAAATAATAATAATGATAATAATATAATCTGCAGAAAGCCAGACAAACATCGATTCAAGGCTTTAATTGATAATATCTTTTATATAGCAGAAAAGAATAGAAGAGAAAAGTTTTACAGAAAAGAAAATTAAAAAAAGAAACTCATACACTGGATTCTAGACAGAGAGAGAGAGAGAGAGAGAGAGAGAGAGAGAGAGAGAAAGAGAGAGAGAGTGAGAGTGTGTGTGTGTTCATGTGATTACCTTGTTAAATCGTCTCAGAACGATATATGACTATTGCGATGGGTGGATAAAGATTTATGTGCGCGGCTTAAAGTTATAGTTGTGTGCCTCCTCCCAACGCTCACCCTGTCCAATTTTCTCTTCTGTCTTCACGATTTTTCTCCCGTCTGTGTTTTTCAGCATAACTACGCGTTTTTACATATAAACCCGGCTGGTTATAACTGACCCTCGGCCCTACAACTTCGCACGCGATTATCACGGGGTTCTGGCTGCTTCAACCAAAATCCTGTGAATTACAAAGTTACTGCTAGTTTACTCAGCTCTATTTCACTTTTTAATCGATAAAAATTATTTCGACCATTTCCATTGTCTCCTGATGACCTAGATTCAATGGGTACAACTTCTGCCCTAGATCATATTTCCTCATCAGTAAACAAAATGCTCTGTTTTATTTTCGCCATTCAAATCTACTCTAATTACACTAAAAAAATATATACGTGCCTGTGTGTGTTTGCCAGACTCTATCTCTCTGTCACACTTTATATCGCACGCACATCCAACTTAACTTGAAATAAGACATTCATGCAATACATTTCCCTATCCATGAAACCTTGACAAAGCACCAAATCCCCAAATTCAAATACATGAAAATGATAAAATTAGCCGTTTCCCTACTCTGAAATATTTGACGTCTATTGGCAGAGCGGCTAGTATTACTTTCGGGTAAAATTTATAAAATCTTAAAACAATAAATGAAAAAGAGAAATTAAAATTAAATAAAAATATCCTCAGTTATATAAAATGAAAAATAATTAAAACGCAGCTTTTATTTTCTCTTACTTTTTGTGTGAGAACATTGGTATATTATCAAAAATAATACACTGCATGTTGGTACATTCAGGTCTAACAGTTCATGTCATTCTATTCACGTCAATATATCTCAGTCTATTCATATCCATGATATCAATCCATTAAATTTGTTTTTTTCACTTACGACCTGCAAATATAATGATAGCCATTAATTAATGAATATACAAACGATTACGACAAAAAATGATAAAATTAGATAGACTCAAAAATGAATTCTGGTAAATATACCAAAGTGGAATGAGAAGTGAAAAATGACATGATTAATTTCTCGGTCGAATTACTGTTAAATTTTAAAACAATATAGGTAGGCAATAAATATATTTCATTGAACCTATCGGAAGTTATTCGTTAAGAAATATAATTAGTTTTAATGTTTCTGTTTGGTAATTTTTAGAGATAGTTTTAAGCTAAATATTTGGTTGGTTGTTTGAATTTGTTTGGCGGCAGATCAAACTCCATGGGTTATTTTCTGCTGAAATCCACATATTTTGTGCAAAATATTGTTGCTTCAGCTACATATATCTTGAACGCGATTCTATGTTGTAACTAAGCGAAATGATGTACATAATTTTCAATACAAATTGCTCCCTTGTAATTTTATTTAAAAAAAATACCGTTAAGTTTGGTTTGAGGGTTCATTCTTTTCCGACAACTGGGGCCCTAACTGGTGCTGCCGCCAAAAATCAGTATGAACATGGGAACAACAGTTCCCAGACCTTGCTACCGGTAATATTTTTCGTCATTCTCAAGATAAGCCTATAGTTGAATTAATATATATAAACGTAAACATAAATCAACATACACAAAATAATTTGAATGAGATTGAAATATGCCACGCGGGTTAATATTGTTTTATGTTTTCTAACAACCACTGAGTAAAAGGAAAAGATTAAATGCTAACAATTCGGAAATTTTAAATTTCATTATTAGTTCTGATTTAATTTATTATGTTTTCTAAAATTTATAGTATTTTAAATAGACGAAAATGTTTGATTTGAAAGTTGTTCTTATTGCTTTCAATGAAGCGACAGGTACCTGGCTAGTTTATATAACTTGGAAGATTAATATGATTTAGATATAACAATATATTTGAAAAAAATGCCATAGAATAAGTGACGATTTATTTTTGCATTTGATCTTCGAGCTAAAACTTTCGCTTTTGTTCAATACCATTGTATGCAGACGTATAACGTTCTTTTTTTCTTATTTTTGCATTATTTGCAATGAAGAACATAGATGGCGCCGTGTCTGACAGTCGTCATTAATTCGGAATGACAGATTTGGCTGAATAATGATATATTTGATCGTGAAGGGCCACAGAATGTCATAGAAAAAACCGATGACGCGGTTGGCAAGAAATATAAAATAGAATATAATGATATAAAACTCGTGATGCCATTGTTGTCTGCGATGACTTGCAAAATGGAGTGTCTGCATTTAGAGGCTCGACTTTACGAATTGGAATTTCAAGTGTTGTAATTGTCAAGACTGGACATCAATTTTCCATAATTTTATTTAGACAAAGTTATATTCCTATACAAGAATGCAAATAATATATGACGGGGCATCCATATACGTACATCCGTATAAGTAAACCCATGAGAATATAGTTATGCATGAAGTAGACATATTTAGTTATGTGGAAATATATTCACAATGGTAAATATAAATCGGGATAGCAATAATTACGATATTATGTAGCGTGGCAAACGAAAAAAAAATGCACAGCAGAATGAATTCAATTGTTGAATATACACAATAGAGTAACTTGTAAAAGTAGCTTATCAAGATATATTCTGAGTGTGTAAATATCTATGCCCGTATCCATCTTATATATTTTTCAGCATGAACGCATATATAAAATGAGATGATAGCATTTATTACATAGACATACATATAATACACTATGCAAACACATTTCACTTTATCTCTCTCGGTGCACAAAGACTAATATATAAAATGAATATATACACAAACATACGAAACAGACACATACAAAGAGAAACACACACACACACACACACACACACACACACACAACACAAACACACACACATATCAATTCAAATGACAAGGTCAGGAAAGAGTGACCATTACTATTAATTTCAAGTGTTTGCACACAACCATCAGGTAGGCAGTGACTTGTAAGAAAATAAATACACAGGACGAGTTCAATTTGACAAGGAAACCAAAACCGAACAATTGGGTAGAGAGTAGATCATCCAGCCAATATCTAAGATAGCGCATATATATATATATATATATATATATATATATATATATATATATATATATATATATATATATATATATATATGTGTGTGTGTGTGTGTGTGTATATATATATATATATATATATATATATATATATATACACACACACACACACACACACACATATATATATATATATATATATATATATATATATATATATATATATATATATATATATATATAGCCAAGTGTTCATTCAAGAATGTTTTTTATATAATTCAGATTATTAATTCTATATATTTTTCATCCTTTCATATCCACGAATTAGTTTCATGTTGGCTGTAGAAAAGAAAAATTCCAAAATTTTCTTTCAAATAATTTTTATTTTCCCAAGTACTTTCAATCTCATCTATGACTATCTTCAGGGAAGTTAAAATATCTGTGCAATTGTATTTTTCATAAATATTTATTTTTTATGAATTTGCTATGGTGGTAAAATATGGGATTATTTAAAGAATTTTTTAATTATAGAATTTTAATTTATTTGTTTTATAACACTTTGTTGTTATAAACATTTAAGAATTATGTTGCTATACTCATAGATGATTTTATTTCTTGTCGGAGATCAAAATTCTACAGCCACCAAGAAATAATTTTGTGGACTTGAAAGAAGGAAAACTAAAAGAGATAGATAATAAATAATACGTCTAAATTATTTAACTAAACATGCTTGAATATATATGCATATATATATTCAAGCATGTTTCATTAAATAATAAATGTGCATTATGCCAATTTATTTATTTGATAATCCTTTCTTGTTCTTTAATTAACTTCTTTGTTTTGTTGAAATTCTTCACGTTGGGCACCGTATTTTTTGTTAACGCAATTACTTTCGATCTCAGAGATCATGCACAGGATTGAACTGTGAAGACAATCTTAATTTAACTGTAATCATTGTGATAGTGCACTTGGAAGCAGTTGCATACTTGATGCGAGATACGAAATCTGCTATAACTATTGTAATTTTAACAAGCGTTTCCAGTCAATTATAAGACAATAAATCAATACGTTTAGTGACTATCATTTTGAAACCTCGATGGGAAGTTCAAATAGTCATTAGTCTGAACATTGCTGTGTTGTGAAACTGAGAGCCACCATGGTGCGTTGATTGAATTCTCCATAATGTCAAATTAAAAAAAGAAAATATATTTTATATTGAGCATTAGCTCCGAATAAACAAATCATTTAAACACACACATATATATATATATATATATATATATATATATATATATATATATATATATATATATATATATATATATATATATATATATATATATATATATATATATATATATATATATATATATATATATATATATATATATATATATATATATATATATATATATATATATATATATATATATATATATATATATATATATATATATATATATATATATATATATATATCCGACGTGGTGTAATGGTTAGCAAGCGTGTTCTCGCTAGAACAATTACGACTGAGAAGTGAGTTCCATCCTCACTGGGTGCCCTTACTTTCGGCTTTTGAGCCACATCCAAGCTATGCTTGGAAAAATACTTGCGGGCACCTCAGCGTGGTATAATTGTTAGCAAGATTGTCTTGCTCGATCAGTTACTACTGAAAAGTGAGTTCGATCCTCACTGGATGCCCCATACTTTCGGCCTTGTGCCACATCTAAGCTACGCTTAAAAAATCTCTCTCTTTCTCTCTCTCTCTCTCTATATATATATATATTACATTTATGTATGTATGTATGTATGCATGTATATATATATACAGAGAGAGAGAGAGAACGAGAGAAAAAATTATGGACTCATACTTTCGATATAGACATAAATAATACAATATATCCTTTAACTTTTACATCAACAATTGTGCTGAATTACAAAACTGTTCATACATTCTTCAGTTCTAGAATACCGAATGGAATGGTTTAATATCACTAACTTCATATTGTCTTATAAGACAGAAATTGTGGTCGTCAGCTAAACGGATAAATGAAGTGGAGAAATAGGAATAAAGCACGTGCATAAATTTCACCATCAATCTGGTGTTGTAATGGCCAACGGAAACTGACACACAACCGGAAAGGTGCATTGGCATAACGAAATATAGATTCTGTGTACTAAACATAACATCAAGAAAAGAAAATATCTGGTAGAAATAGAAAAATAAAGCGTACTGAAATACTGTGTCATTTCTCTTTTAATATTTGATATGAATGCTGGACAATTTCCACTCAGATGAAGAAGAGACTTGAGGCAACAAAGTTTCAGTTCTACAGAAGAATTCTAAGGATAGAATAGACTGTGTATGTAAATAAAAATAATGTTTAAGGGAAATGGGAACAAATATGCCGACTTAATACTTTAAATCAGAAAGAGAAATTTGAAATATCTGAGATACATGAAGAGCAACTAAATACTAATAATTGATACTCAAAAATATATACTGATAGCAAGAAAAGTCGTGGAAATTAATAAGCGGAATAAATCAGGGATTTATATAAATGGCTGACAGAGCAGAGAATGGGAAGTAATATTGTGGATAGACATAATCGCCCACTTTGTGACAGGACACGACACATTGGAGAATTCCGTATTTATTATAAATACAGATGATCAACATATTATTATATACATCATAATCAGTATACATGTTTTTCTATATATAATCTACATTCGCTTATTGAATAATTCTTAAATACCAATTGTTTTCTACATTCTGATATAGTATATTTGGTAACATTGGAGATTTCCTATGTAAACATTCAGGGAAAAGAAATAATTCTTTTTTTCTCTTTAATTACACATGTTATATTAGGCGTTATTTAAAAACACTCCTGGGATTATAAACCCTTTACAACGTAGCGTAAGGTATACCGGCACAGAAAAAAAGGCATTTTAGAAACAGAATATAAATTTAGTGTCACTGTGCACTGCAATACGTGAAAGAATATATGTAGCGATATCTACAACATAGGAGGCATATTTCAGAGTCGCATTTATTTTCTGTAAATCTGACAGTTTACACTATTTACATTGTTCGGACTCTTGTCCTCATCTTTTGGCCGTTCTAAGATCCGGATTTCTGCAGCGTACAACTGCAGAAACATCGTAAATATCGCTGCAAATCTGGGGTCAACATTCCGAACAATGAAAATAACTAGTGTAAATAATTTCAATTCATCATCTTAAAAATATAGAAAAAAACATCTTAATGTACCGATATTCTTCCGATATATGAATATCGCCGAAATCTATTTTACACCTTTATATCACCCATTCTCCGGTAAATGCGTTTGTTGCCACATATTCTCTGATGTTTCCCGGCTATGTATCTAGAGTTTATAATCAAAATCCTAAGTATCTGCAATGCTATGTGTTGTGATCTGGCATCACCGTTTCAGGCTTCGCGCTGTTCTTTTGAACAAGAGTAAAGGTTTGTCTCTTGTTTCCTGTTCAGTATTATTTTTACGCATCCTTCTAAAGTCTTCTCATTGTCTTTAATCGCCAGTAGCCCCCTGCGTTTTTATGGTATTAACAATTTGCTCGGGATGAATTGAATAAAAAATTGATTTGACACCGCCGTAACGTACCTTTCTCCTGACCGTTTTTCATAATTATTTCGTGACAATTTTTCTGATGGGTTTCCTCTCAGCTAACATGTCTTTTAAATTAATGAAAAGAGGGTAGATCACATCATTAGGTGTTAGGTTAGAAAAAGTGCATACTAGTGACAGGGAAGAAATTAAATAAAATATTATATGAACAGTAAATACATCATTTACAAAACAAAATATTCAACGCATGAGCAGTTTGTGGTAATGACACTAAATCATAGATAGGAGCAAAATATTTTAAATAAAAGAGTAAGGTAAATAATTTACTAAGTCGAAAATGTACAGATAGTAAATTGATAATTGTGTATTTGGCAGTAATTCCACTTTTATTTAGGTGTCGTTAAAAAGACGGAAACATCTACTGCTATTCTTTTGCTTAGTTTTTAAAGAAACGTGTGGGTGTTTGTGTACATATATATATATATATATATATATATATATATATATATATATATATATATATATATATATATATATATATATATATATATATATATATATATATGATGAGAAGGAAAGGATGTTTGCTTTTCAGCTTCAGTCATGTAACCTGGTTCGAATCTTATCAAGGAGGTGCCTTCTTGATAAATTCGGTTTGGTGAGATGATTCCACTGCTTGGTACCTTTGCAAAGTGTCTTAAAACACGGCCACGGATTAATTCAACCCTTTTGAATAAAACTATTTAGACGGAAGCCGTGAAATTTGTGCTCTGCATGAAGAAATAGTCATTATCACCGAGGATTTCAGCGTTCTTCCTTTGTTCAACAACTGATAACGACATTCAAGTCAGCAACCAGAGGCCACAATCGGTTTCATGCAATGTGTGTTGTTGTTTTGCGCGACTATATATATATATATATATATATATATATATATATATATATATATATATATATGTGTGTGTGTGTGTGTGTGTGTGTGTGTGTGTGTGTGTGTGTGTTTGTGTCTTGTGTGTATATATATGTATATATATATATATATATATATATATATATATATATATATATATATATGTGTGTGTGTGTGTGTGTGTGTGTGTGTGTGTGTGTCTGTCAGTAATGCATTGTAGGCTTCACACTATATTATTCTATGATTTCAACAATTGATAACGAACTCGAAGTTAGCAACAAGAAGCCGCAGTCTGTTTTGGGATCCGAACGCAGTTTTTAGCTTTTCATACTTTTGTTTGTTACCTTTCCCAGTTATCACTGATTAATTTATTCATGTTTCTTATAATTACGAATACTTTTTTGTGCGTGTGTTCGTGGTTTGTTAATTTGTGTATTTACTTAATTAACTTAATTATTGATTTAGATTAATTTATTATGCTAGTATTTTTTTTATGTTTTTTTGTCTATGCTTGTTCGTTTTTAGTTTTCAATTCGGACTTTTATTTGTCTGCATCACAACTTACAACAATCCTACGAAACTCAACAATTGTCTCTACTTACCGTTGTGATGATGTCAGAAGTTCGAAAGCTTGGACCATATTTCTTATCCGTATCTTCTGGTATGAACTTCGGACAATATCTGACAAAATTTCCATCTTTTCTGCGTGGGATATTACTGTGTAACAAGATTTTTGTCCTTGGAGAAAAACTTTTTTTTCCTATTTGGTTCAAATTTTGCTGTTTTGACCAGGATAATGTTATTTGTGGCATATACAATTTATGATTTGGAAAACCGGCGAATGTGAAAATTTTCGCTCACACAATGTAGGAAGAGAACAACATGATTAAAAAGTAACATGTATTTATTTTAAGATTACACAAGGGAGACAACACAAACTTTAGACAAGAGTAGTTTTTCGGGATTTAGCGTTTACAGCAAATTCATTTCACGAATCAGCCCCCAAATATAGTCCCCTATTTGTTTTCCTATTATGACCCTCTGTATCGGTTTTCCACTTTCTGTATATCCTGGTGGAAGTGCTAATTTGCTCTACTGAAGAGGATCTCTTGTTCTCCTGGAATTTTTCAACATGAGCTTAAAGGATATGATATTTGGGCGGCATCATGTAGCCTATTTTGTAGTCGTTCTTCATCAGTGTCTCAACAAGCTCCAAATAATTTTTCGGCACTGTGATTCTGCGACTCACGTGTTGTACGCTGCTTTCTCCGACTTAGTGAACCTCATTGGAAATCCGTTGTATTAATATACTCATTTATTCTTAGGTCGACGAAAACGCTGGCTTTGCCGTTTTACCGCATATATCTTAAGGAAGATGTCTTGAAAGTAACTGCAGGCTGCAGACTCCGTATCTAGATCTGTGAGAAATTATACTTTATGTCCTAATTTTAGATGCAACGAGAAAAGTATTCCGATAGTACAAACATGCATATCATTTGACTTTTTTTTCCGCACAATGAACTCGGTCTTCTTTGGCCACCATCTCCTGCGATAGTGTGGCGCGGTGTATATGCTGTCACAATGACAAATATAACATGTAAATTTAGTCAAACCACCGAGATGATCTCTGAGGTAAGCAACCATTTTGAAGTCTTCGATAGAATCCCAACAGTACCATTCATATTTAATGGTATCTAGCAAGATCCTGTCATTCATGCATTCCTCAGGCAGCCAGGATAAGAGGATATTTACGTTCCCGTTATAAAAAAGGATATTCATGTTTCTGTTATGAAGAAGCACGACTTTGAATGAAGAGGTGCCACTCGCTGGGGTTACATGAGATTCCAGTTGCCTCGAACAAACCGGACACAGTGAGCCAGATGCAAAGCGCATCTTGTCTTCCGAAAAGAAGCTTGAAAGACACAGGTGACGCTTTCTCTGACCTGCGACTTACAAAGTTTCATCTAACAAATTTCAATTATTGTGTCTAGACGTCAAAATTTCGACACTGGACTTTGTGAAACCACGATTCCATTTCAGACCGTTGAAGAATATTTTTTAGTTTTTGTAGTGTGGGTTACTTTCCACAGTTGTGCATCTGTAATCTGGAACGATGATGTCATCCTCTTATGAAATATTCTCAACTTTTAAAGGCAGCTGCTTTCTTTCTGGAGCTGTGTGTGACAGAATGTCGGATATACGATAGCAGACGCATTCTTTCCAGTTAGACGTTTAAAATTGTCCACCATGTAGAAGAATCAATTGCATTAGTACCCAGTTGGTTCACTCCAATTTCGTAGGATTGCAAATTCCATGTCTATATTTTACT
This sequence comes from Acanthosepion pharaonis, assembly GCA_903632075.3. Classification (NCBI taxonomy): domain Eukaryota; kingdom Metazoa; phylum Mollusca; class Cephalopoda; order Sepiida; family Sepiidae; genus Acanthosepion; species Acanthosepion pharaonis. The sequence continues at coordinate 256,506 of CAHIKZ030005300.1, forward strand.
CTGTACCAACCTGTAAAAGAGTAACATAAAAATGTGATTATAAAATTAAAAAATACATTACACCTAATGTTATTGAACATTTCTAAAATAATTAATTTTTTGATTTTTGAAATGTCTAAAAATCGTTGAGTTGATATGTAAAATCCTGATTTTAGACCGCAATGAATGTAGGAAAATAACACAAAAATCCGTAATATTGAATAATAAACATCCTTAGTCTTCCGTATTTGTATGGCTCTTACTAGTACCCCAGACTAGAAAAAAGAATTATACTGTGGATCAAATATACTATTTTGAAACATATTTATACATAATTTTCAATAAGACTGTAAAAGTAAAAAATATTTAAATTAAAATATTTAAAAAATAAATCGATACTTAAAAATTATTCTAACCAAAGAAGCAAAATTTTAGGGTAAACTTCTAAAATTCTTTTGAAGAGTTCGCAGATAAAACGATATATCCACGGTTTGTGTTGATCGCAGAAGGCATGCCAAAATATTCACTGCAAGTTTCATACATTATAGCAGATGTTGCCACAAATTAATTTTTCACTTTTGTCTTGATAAATTCGGTACCGACATAGTAGAATTCGATCCGTCGGATGCTTAAAACGTTTTCATGCAATCCCTGACGAATGCATCCATCAATGACAACTTGTCTGCAATTGGACATGCAATGAATGTTGCAAGGAAATTCGGAAAATTATTGAGACATTTAGAATCATGTTGACGTTCATCTAGAAAAAAACCCTGCAGTATATCAGTCCTGAATCTCTCTGGAATATAATAGAATACGACAGTATTTACATTAGTCGGACTATTGTCCTCATCTTTGTCGCCATATTTGTCACAACGTTTCGGCCTTCTTGGAATTGGAATTTCGAACTGAACCCTTTATTTCGATCGCTGGGGTAGACTGTTCTAATTCCACGTGCCATGTTTGATGGATGTCAGTTATCTCCTGCTAATTTTCCCTCTGAAAGTTCTCCACTGCCTTAACCAGGAATTGAACTCACCTTCTTTGGGTCTGTCACTGGATCTAACCAACGCTTTTATCCATTGTGCCATGTGTCCTTGAGGACATCTGGGTATGAACTTCTGAGTATTATAAACCTAATGTTTTCAGCATCATTATTACCAGTGCTCATATTGCAATTTTTGCTGTTATCATTGCATGTCTTTACCAGAGTTCATATTGCAACTTTGTTATCATTGCTTTTCTCTGGCACTCCTTATTACTGGTTCCCATATTGTATTTATTTCTATGCTTGGTCGGCTCAGGAGATTTTTGTGGCCTAGCATATGTGCTGATTCCCTAAGTTTACGAATTTTCAAATGGTGTTCCCTGTCTATGATCTCAACATGATCCCACAGGGGGCGGTGATCTCCCTTCTCTCTCCATATGTGGTGAGCCACGCCTGATTTTTCTACTTCTTCTCGCGTTACAGCTTTCTGGTGTTCTTGAAGCCTTACCTTGAGGGGGCGGCCTGTCTCTCCTTTATATTCCTTTCCGCAGCTGCATGGGACAGCGTACACACAGTCTTTAGTCATGTTCCTCTCTATGGGGGGTCTCACTCGTGAGAGATACCTGCGAAGTGTTGTCACGCTTTTGAAGGTTGTCCTGATGTTATATGGACCGCAGATCTTTTGTATTTTCTCTGATAACCCCTTCACATAAGGCAGGCAGACTGTTTTCTGAGTGTTGTTGTCCTCCTCCTCCTCCTCTTGTACCCGCCTATCCCAGTTTTGGGGGGCTGCTGCCATGTACCCAGGGTAGTTGTTGCGTTGTAGGGTACTACTTATACTGACCAATCCCTTATCTAACGTCTCTGGATCGCCACTTATGACTTTTGCTCGATGTTGTAAGCATCGGACGATCCCTTTCTTTACGCTGTATGGATGGTGGGAGTTGAAATTGAGGTACTGTCCGGTGAATGTTAGTTTACGGTATACGGATGTCTTGAACCCATTCTCTGTTCGAGATATTAGTACATCCAGGAATGGGAGTGAGTTGTTACTCTCTTTCTCCATTGTGAACTGTATCGAAGGTCTTATTGAGTTCACATGGTCCAGAAGAACCTGGACTTCTTCCTGATGTGGCCAGAGTATGAAAGTGTCATCTACGTACCGTAACCATATAGTTGGCTTTAGCGATATAGACTCTAATGCCATTTCTTCAAAGTATTCCATGTATATATTCGCCATTGCTGGTGATAATGGCGAGCCCATTGCTAAGCCCTCATCCTGTCGATATATGTGAGATCCCATTCCGAAGTGTGTTGTTTGTGTACAGAAAGTCAACATCTCCATCAGATTATCTATTGGAATACTGGTCCGCTCCTCTAGGGAAGAGTCAGAGGTTAATCTATCTCTGACTACTGAGAGTGCCTCCTCCGTGGGTACCTTGGTGAACAGACTCACCACGTCCAAGCTCACCATCTGGTTGGATAGAATGGGAGCATCTTTGATTATTTCCACGAAGTGGGCGGAGTTTCGGACATATGAAGTTCATACCCAGATGTCCTCAAGGACACATGGCACAGTGGATAAAGGCGTTGGTTAGATCCAGTGACAGACCCAAAGAAGGTGAGTTCAATTCCTGGTTAAGGCAGTGGAGAACTTTCAGAGGGAAAATTAGCAGGAGATAACTGATAACTGACATCCATCAAACATGGCACGTGGAATTAGAACAGTCTACCCCAGCGATCGAAATAAAGGGTTCAGTTCGAAATTCCAACCACCTGAAGAAGGCCGGAGCGTACAACGGCTGAAACGTTGTGACAAATATGGCGACAAAGATGAGGACAATAGTCCGACTAATGTAAATACTGTACATAATACCTCATCTCAGAAATATAGACAAATAGAATACGAGTTATATTAAATACATCGATGTCCAAATCAGAAGAACAAGTTTTGAAGAGAATAATAGTAATTTGCTTTTGTATCCAGACATAAAAAATTAGGAAATAAGTGGTTATTTTCCTCTTTACGATTTAGAAAATAGATTTTATCATTAATCTTCTATTTCTATGCATTTACAGGGCTTCATGTTTAATATCCCCTTGTTTACATGCACTTTATTGAAATTCGCTTAAGTCAAAACAATCGAAGTATAAACGCCTTCCTCTCAAATAATCTCTTTGAATGCTTAGAAATCTAAGACAGGCTTTATTCCTAATTGCAATGTTTCTGTTTGATTTGTTCTCTTTTCCATTATCTGTTTTCGATTGGAAAAAGGGGCATCATTGGATCATTAATCGAATGCACAATTGTTCTCTTTTGACAACAAATTGTCGGCGGTGTAGATCTCAAGAGAGTTCGTGAGAAATTGATACATTTATTTCCGAATCAATATTTGTGTTAAATAAAACGGAAACTTACACTATATATATATATATATATATATATATATATATATATATATATATATATATATATATATATATATATATATATATATATATAATGCTTTGATACCAATGAATAGATAGATTTAAATAAACACAATTTTATATACACTATTGACAATATTCGGATTATTCAAGAAAACCAGAAAGCTGTAACACGAGGAGAAGTGGAAAAATCAGGCGTGCCTGACCACATATGGAGAGGAAATGGACATCACCGCCCTCTCTGGGAATCAAGTTGATATCATAGACAAAGATCATCTTTGAATAATTCGTAAACTTAAGGAATGAGCACATATGCTAGGCCACAATAATCTCCTGAGCCGACCAAGCATAGAAATGTATACAACATGGGAAACAGTAATAAGAAGTGCCAGAGAAAATCAATACTAAGAACAAAAATTGCAATATGAGTTTTTGCAAGAAACATTCAATGGTAACAGCAAAAAGTGCAATATAGGCACTGGGAAACATGGTTTCTGAAGAAATTAGGTTTATAATACCCAGAAATTCATACCTAGATGTCCTCGAGTCCACATAGCACAGTGCATAAAGGCGCTAGTTAGATCCAGTGACAGGACGCAAAGTGTGAGAGTTAAATACCTGGTTAAGGCGGTGGAGAACGTTAAGAAGGGAATTAACAGGAGATAACTGACATCCATTAGACATGGCAGTGAGTGAAATAAAGGGTTCAGTTCGACATTCAAACAACCTGAGGAAGGCCGGGGCGTACAACGACCAAAACAGTGTAACAAAAATGGCGACAAAGATTAGGACAATAGTCCGAACAATGTATATAATTCCTTATCTCAGAAATATATACATATACAATTTTATATACTTTATTTTTAGGGTGGGGGCGGCTAGGCTACCTTTCGGCCAATGCATCTTCACGATCGTTGGTTCAACTGAAGTACTGAGTATTAGACTGAAAATATGCGTGGAAATTATGTGAGATAAGGCTGGAATACGTCTAACACGTTTTTTACATTTAAAAGAATACATAAACTTAAGAGAATAAATAAACCAACCAGAGCAGAAAACGAATAAAGAATGTTTCACTAAAATCCAAATAAGTTTAAAGGCCATAAAAAGTATCCTTTTCTCTGATGAGAGATGTTTGATTCAATTTAAGACAAATAGCCTCCAGAACCAACAAACGGTTTTCAACTCTGCCGATATGCAAAACAGAGAATGAGTCCGTTGTGACACACGAAGAGTACATTATATTTTCCAGTAGGTGCTTTCCGATTGACAAATCGTATACCGATCGCGAAAAACCAGTATGATTATTTGAAGGTAATATGATATATTTAGGTACGTGTTGGTTCAGTCATGTTTCCAAGCGAAGACTAGTCCGCCCTATATACTCAACTTCACACTATCATTTAAACTTATAGATTAGTAAACTCTTAAGAAGATAGGACAGATGATCCTTCGTGAATGAAGGAAACACCAGACGGGAAACAAAAGACAAAACAAAACTTCGCCGAAAACAAAGTAGCAGAGACAGTTCTAGAAATTCTGTCACTCATAATTTTACATTGTCTGCCAACCCAAGGATATTTTAGATAGATAGGACACAGATAGGGACGTATTTGGGAGACATATTAAAAGTTTCTATCATCCGTTCCATTGTATGATAAATAATATTAGCTGTAAAAACCATTACTGATGAGAATAGAACGAATTTTATTCATATCTTGCTGAAGTGTACAAGAGGAACACATCATTAAGGCCCGATGATCTAAATTTGATATAGAATAAGAAATGCAGAATAGCGTTATGAAAAGAAGCCATATTGTGAGGTAAACATATAGAAGAATGCACGCATAAACACATAACACATATTTCATATATAGCTATATATATTTTAAATTACCATGATATATGTATGTGTGTGTGTGTGTGTTTCGGCCATGCCATATTCGTTTCCGTGGGTGAAATGATAAATACTCAGTGTGCGTGTGTTTATGTGCATCTATCTATCTATCTATCTATCTATCTATCTATCTATCTATCTATCTATCTATATATATATATATATATATATATATATATATATTTATAAATTAGTTCTAAGCAATAAAAAGGAATTGACATATTCAGTTGTCACCTTTAAACGATACAATGGTTGGAATATTTAGAATAGGTGACAAAATTCTGGAGAATTCCTGCAACGAAAATAAAATTTCATGCAGCGATTAGTTCCATAGCATTAAAATAAAATCAAGGTATAAGAAAAATGGGATTGCAAATATGTGTAACATTTATGGTTGATATTAATGTACAGATTGAAACTATAGGTGCTACAAAATAGAGGTTCTCTCTATGGCGCTGTAAATGTGTCATTTGAAAGTTAGGAAAGAATCACATTCATTGTAAAGAACAATACCAGTTTTAACTCTTAACACTTAAATTGTGAATATGGACTTGATAAGAGAAAAATATGATTTAATAGCAAGGAAGAAAGAGATAGGTGAGAAAGGAGAGAGTGAAAAAATAGATGGACAAAGTTTGGTCGAATGAGATCTGTTCGATAAAATGAATATAAGTGATTGCTAGGAAAAGATGGATGGATTAAATCGTGATTTTCTCAGATAACATAGGAAAGAACAGAAAAGTTATCGACAAAATGGGAGTATTACTATCCCAAAGAAATGTAGAGAAAATGATAATCTGGAAACAATATGAACGACGCATTCCACAGTTGAAAATGCCTTAGCATTTTCTGTGGAGAAGGGTTCCCTACCTTATCATATTCGACGACGTGCAAGCAGAAATCGATTGTTTGTTTTTATATTTAACCGATTTCATATATATGTATATCTATCTATCTATCTATCTATCTATCTATCTATCTATCTATCTATATCTATATATATCTATATATATATATATATATATATATATATATATATATATTGACAAAATTGAGCATGGACGAAATGGGGAGTAATTGAATTTGAACAGTAGAAAATAAATTGGTCAGATAGCTGGCGTGCTGATATAAGTAGAATATATTTACTAATAAATCCAGTTTTCCATGTACTCCAAATTCAACAAACTCTAAATATATAGGCTTTAGATGATATACCCAACTGCTTTTTTTGTAGAAATAGAGGTTTGTTGCAAAACATCGTAAGTCGCTGTCCCAAGGCTTTAAAGTATAGTCGATATGTTTGTCGCCATGATCATGTCCTTAAAGCCACTGAAAATACAGTCACGGTAGCCATTATGTTTTTCTAATTTAAAAACAGGGTGCAATGAGCTGTTAATACATTTTATTAAGGTCGGAGGAAATAAAACGAAAGCAGGAAAACAACAACACCCGATTGGCAGCTGATCACAGACCTGAAAAAAACAACTGAAATTCCCAGGTCATATAATGCAGACAACACTTCACTCAGACCTATTAATATATTCTAAGAGCACAAAGTAATTAATAATTTGGGAATTATCGGCTGCATCGGAGGAGAATATCACACTTGCTAATGAAAGCGTGAGATATACCAAGCGCTTGTTGAAAAGTGCCAAAAAATGGTTGAAAAACCTACTTCGCTCCAACTGAAGTAGGGTGAAGAGGTTTTGTGGGAAACTCTAGCCAAAACTGGAATCGTACGAGCAGCAAACAAGAAAGTCCTCAAAGAATGCTCAGACACAACTTTTGAAGTATCGCTGTGGATATGACACGTGCATGTTAAAGTGATTACGCTGTGTGAAAATTCACTCCCTACATTTGTTAAGCAAGTTAAATTTTTAACATTTTCTAGCTTGGGCGCCATTGAAGCCATTGAAGCCGAAGTTGTGTTTTAGTTTTAAACACTGTACCTAGGCATTGCGGATGAGGGGGAAAATGACTAAAAATGATTAAATAGTTGAACCAATTCACCTTATTCCGAAGTAAATTACTTGATTTTTTTTTGTATAGTTTTCTTTTTTACCAAGTAGGTGGGACTCAGATAGCTTTTGAATCCACGAAATCGACAGCGTCTACCGTAAACGTTTATTTAATAACAGAAAAAAAATTGCAGATGTTTTGTGCCTTTTTAGCTTGAGGAACCCCACCCCAAAGTTAGTAAAATTTACACCCTTTATATTTGAGTGTTGTATGTTAGAGAATATTTGAATCCAAATTAGCTCAATGGAACAAGAAAATTAATATATATATATATATATATATATATATATATATATATATATATATATATATATATATATATATATATATATATATATATATATATATATATATATATATATATATATATATATATATATATATATAAATATATCATATATATATATATATATATATATATATATATATATAAAAAATGTATTGAAACAGCAGAAACAAATTTCTTTGCTTTTTTTTGTTTTTTGTTCACTCAAATTTTTTGGGTTTAAGATCAAATGATAAATATATTATCTGGTATTTACATATAGATATTTAATCAGCTTAGGGCATACCACATTTTATATCAGATAGATAGACCGTAGTAGACCGCATTTTTAGACAAGCTAAAGAAAGCTTCAAATAATGTTAATGTAAATAACGTTTAATATTTGTTTGCATAACCATTGTTTCAAGTACATTCATAATTCCTGCGACCAATTGGCATCGATAAACTCTTGCTGTCTTCATTTATATGTATTTTCTACACATTTACTTCAACTTCTTTCCAATCGTGTTGGTTTCGACGGGGTTTCTTCTTTCAGTCTCCTCTTCAGGAGATGAAATGCATGCTCCATTTTGTTAAGGTCCGGAGATTTACTTGGTTACTTTAAAACTGTTCATTTTCCTTCTCTGATGAAGTCATTTGCTGTGTCGCTTGTATGCTTTATTTCATTGTCCTACTGCATGATAGGCTTCCTCCCTATTACTGTGGATGCATTTGCAGAAAAAAAAACGTTTCTATACACTTCTAATTCAATTCTGCTTCTACCAGCATGAATTGCATGATGAATAAATTACAATTAGACTTTTTCCAGATGCAGCCATTCAAACCCCAAGCCAAGACATTGCTTTCACCATGATTCACAGATTATCTTGTATAATTTGGATCATTACCAGATCCTTTCTTTCCCCAAACTTGTGTCTTTCCAGCTCTTTCGTAGATTCATCTTGGTTTCATCAGTCCATACAACGTCTTTCTAGATCTTTTGTCGCTTATCCCTGGACTTTCTTTCAAATTGCAATCTGATATTCCGATTCTTACTACTGGTCAGTAGTTTTCACCTTGTGATGTGGAAACCTATATTTCTGCCCTCGAAGTATTCTTAGAACTGGAGATTGTGGAAATGTCACCCCTGAAATATAGACGTTGTTGGAGATGTCGCTGATTTTTGTTTTGGGGTTTTGATATAGAGTAAAGAGTACACTCCCAGTGATTCTAGGATCTCGTCCAATTCTATAATGAATTACATAGTATGAGGCCGAGGGTAGTAGTCGTATTGGCCCAGTCTACATAATAACTATGCAGCAGTTACGGCATTAACTTAAGCATTACGAATAGAGAAGGCTGTAAAGAATTACTTTATACCAAGTATGAGTGTGTGTTATAACAATAACTTTACAAGAGGAAGTTATAATTGTTGGCGAAAAGGATACTTGAACACAAGCACGGGATAAAGGCACAACATTATAATGGAAGTTATACTTGTTGTCAACGAGGAAACTCTAAACTAAGCGCGGGATAAAAATCACAAAATTATAATTGCAGTTATGATAGTTGACAGCAAAGAACTTGAACTCAATCACGATATAACAAACATAAAATTATAACTTGAATTATAACAGTAAGGGACAAGTTTTTCGAAAGAAATACGTGTGCAACATGAGTTGCAAGAACATCAACCAAGTTGGTTTAAAAACATTATTTCAGATATGGAGAAAATGCTGACTTCAATATTTGAAATTCAAGAACATCAACAGTAGCAACAACAACAAAATACACAACAGCTGTCACATTTGCAAAAACAACAAGAGTTGTTGGAAGGGGTTTCGAAGATAAATGCTTCAACGTCTTTTACGTCAGAATTCGTATACAATGCTCATAACGGACTGATTGTTGATGAGTATTTTCGTAGATTTGAAGAGATATTGAGTCAGGAATGCATTTGCTGTGAAGAAATAAAAACCCAGGTTGTTAAGAAAAATAGCGCCGACAGAATACAAAATAAAATACTGCAATTATATTTTACCGAGGAAACAATGTGAAATAGGGTCCGAAGAGACACTACACATCCTGACGAAAATTTTTCCTGACAAGTTTCCTTTATTTCATGTTCGGTGGAGGTGCATGAATTTTACTAAGAAGTGGCTGAATGTGCGGATATCGTCAACAGAAAATGTGAACAATATAACCCAAAGAAATGACTCCGGGTATATTCAACGTATTAATTTTTGTGAAGGGAATTATATGCTGAAGTACGAAAGAAAATTTTAGCAAAAGTTGAATGTAATAATAATTTAACCCTACAGGATAGAGTGGATGATTGCCAAACAATGTTTAGAATAAAGCGCCATGTTGAAAAACGTCAGAATAAAAAAATGTGCAATGATAAAAGCTAAGGAAATATGCACAAAAAGGAATATAAAAGCTTATTTCAGATACAGAAATTACATCTTCGAAAAAAACTGTCTATGGGAAATGCAGAATGCTATTACTGTGTCAAAAAATGATGTGAAACAACACTGCAGAACTAAACAAAACGGTTTTTTTTTTTCAGGAAGAAAGTAATACACATTACTTCGTCAGAATAAATACTCATACGAAACAAAAGAAAATTTGTTAACGTGCAAATCAATTATGTCGGAGTGAAATGTTACTAGATATTGGTAGTGATATTTCAATAGGAAATGTAACCATATGGAAAGAAATTGGAAAACATTTATTGAAAATGAATTACAATTTCACAACTTCAGTTCCTGGCGAGAAATTATTATTATTTTATTTTATTTTCATTTTTTATTTTTTTGCGTGGGTGATGTTTATTTTAGAATTAAGCAGATGAAAACAAAAGCTTATGTTCTAAGAAATTCAACGAATCTTTTCGGCACGGACTGGATGAAACTGTTCGAAATGTGGGATTTGCTGATAAACATTTATCGTAAAAATTTAAGAGCATGAGCATAAAATTTTAAAAGTTACAGCAAAAAACTGAAGGAAGAATAAATAAAATAGTATCCTCCTGTTGTCGATCTAATGAACTGTGTTGGTGTTCAAATTTCAAGCCGAATTTTAAAGTAAAAAAAAAAGAAGAAAAGTTCGACGCCAGTATTTAAACTGAAACGGAATGTGCCATTCGCAGCATTTTTGATGTGTCAGCACCAAAACAAATCGGGAAAAAAACTATAATGAGAAGTCTAGGGGAAAGAACGCCTAACAAATTACCTTGGCGAACTCTCCAGAAAGAGGAAGGAAAGATACTAATACTAAATAGAAATATTATTTAATAAAGTAATAATCCCAAAAGTGGGGATATTATGGAGTAAATATTAAAACCCCGGCTACTCTATGAACTCACCCATTACTATACAGAGATCCCGGCTATGAGGTCAATGTTAGTATTGGGTACATTCATAATACCAATTATACATATGTTACGACAACACCCTAAGCATTGCGTATATAGATTACTTAACGAATTACGTTATACCAAGTAGGAGTGTTTTATAACAATAACCTTACAATAAGAAGTTATAATAGATTTTTCTTCACAATTCTCACAATGTTACTCTCATCAACTGCTGTTCTTTTCCTTGGTCGATCTTTCCTATATCTGTTGACCAGTACATCTGTATTTTCTTTCTTTTTCAGAACATTGCAAATTATTGTCTAGTCTATGCTGAATGATTGATATATGTAACTGATCGATTTTCCTTCATTTCTCAGCTTCAAAATGGCTCGCTTTTCTCTCTTAGCTCTACCATCTTCAAGTCTGTTTATCGTTTTTCACAAGAACTACACTCTTTACAGGGGAAAACGGAGGGTAAAAACAAGAGTAGTTATTCAGAGCAGAGCAATTTGTACGCAATGTAAAAGGCAACACCTAGGCAACAAGAAACAATTGTCAACCATGTGTTCCATTAATTTCGCTCACTTGAAAAATTGATCGTTTCAAATAACAGGAGGTGTATCCTAAGTTTAAATGTAAATGCAAAGGAAATAAAAACTTGAATTAAGAACTCTTGTCTCGTATACAACGTTTGAGTTTAAACCCAAATGTATTCCGTGAACCAGAAACAAAATTTCATTGGACTTGCCGTCAAATTACTATCGGAGTTTGCTGTACACAGACACACAAACACACACACACATACACACACGTATATATATATATATATATATATATATATATATATAATTATGGAAATATTTACGGCTTCAGAATGGAAATATTTACATTCTTAATATATGAGAATTAAATTTTACGAAAAGAAAATACCCCATAGAAACGTAACCTATTGTAAAAAATAATTACGAATTATTGGCATTAGTATTTGTTTGTAAAATTTTAACTATTAGTTTTCATTTGTTTCATCACTTTTCTAAATGCATCATTATATTATTTTATGATTTATTTACAATAACCTTCTTAATTTCTCTTAGATTATATCGTTTCTGCTCAAATTGTACAGATCCTAACAGACCTGCTAAAATGTTTTCATCAGTTACTGCCTTTACCAATGTGTTATTAAAATGTAATATATTGGTTTACTTTTATTATACGTAATATAATGTTTTACAATTTTACTCATTATTCCTTTGTTAAAATTATAAGCAGCTAATGAGTATATATCATTATTTATTTCCACTTTGAATAATTTAAATTATTTTCCTTAGAAAATAAATTTTATTGAATGGAACCACATTACTCTTCGACGGTTTCTAACTTTCGCCAGGGAAATAACATATCATGAAATAAGTGGACATGTAGCTTTTAACCTATCGATATCCTAAACGATATATCAGAGTACGTAGTTTCTTCATACTATCCTCTGAACACGTCTCTAAAATAATTACGTGTCGAGCTTCACCACTTATTCTATTGCTATGTCACGAAAAATATTATTAAGTACTATTAGCTTTAATCATCATCAAATACAACAACACATTTATTTCATATTTTCGTTCTAATGATTATATTTACATATGTATTTTTTGGTGTTTAAAATAGTATTTTTATTTCATTTATTAGCATATTGTTCAGCAGTGTATAATGTTAAATTCAAATACCATATTAAACTATTACAAGTATTGACGTTTGAAATCCCAAACTTTCAGCATTTTCTATAGACTGACACCCAAACATACGAATTCAATGTCTTTATTCCCATAACTAAGTTCAATTAAAATAAGCTTTTTTTCACCGCCAAAATAGTTTTCTTCAACATATAATTTGTCATTAGCCACTAACAGTTTTGCTTTTGTACAGTATTTTTTAGATATTTCTATAGCATAACAAATGAATCTTGATAAAGATAATTCACACTTAGGCGTTATTCTTATGCGTTTTGTATAATGTTCTCGACATCTGAGACAAAAAAATAAGAAATGTTCTCTCTTCCCAAACAGGAACGTAAATAAAAAAATGAACACTCTGTATATTGTTTTTTTTAAGTTACTGTAAATATAGGACAACACGTGCTAACTCTGTTATCTTGTAAAAAAAAAAAAAAAAAAAAAATCAGATTCACATGTTCTCTTCATGTAGATGTCGCTTTCCTGTGGTAATGTTATGATGTTTTTTGTACTTCAGCTGAAAACGATAATAAAATATAATTTTCACCAAAAAGAAACGAAAACTATCTGGCCGAAATACGAAAGAAGGTCATATTTTGTCTTTCACTATTTGTCTCTTATGTTCCATTTTCTTTTAATCTTTTTGCTTATTTTGGCACGAACATACTACATCCAAAACGAAGTTCCGCCATTTCGATTTACATCCTTACTTATCCAATTTTATGAATTATTCTTCTTTATTCGACAATAAGACCAATAGCGCTATTTTTATTGAATCTCAAGCAATGTTTTATTTATCGCCAATCGAAGCTACTTCAGACAAAATAAAACATCATGTAAGAAGTAAAACCATTTTCATGCTATGTCGATTATTTCTGTTCATGTCGTCTTCCATGTCAGGGCAGTAAAATATCAAAAACTTTACCGAATTCTTTGCTCACACAAAGACTTCTCAGTCCTTGTGTAAACACTATCCGTCAGCTGAAAATTAACAGGAAAACAGTGTATTAAGACACATTTGAGCAGAATGGTTTTGACTTGCCTTTTAGGCGTATTTCTTTTAAAATTAGACCTCATAAAGTCAAGCTATTACCTTCTACGATGCTATTTAAGAAAAACCTGTGTGAGATCTAAATAGGTTTTTTTGCGAAAAGTAACGCAAGAGACGAAGCTGAATCTTGATTTCGATATCTGTGTATATTTCTGAGATGAGGTATTGTAATAATTTACACTATTTATATTGTTTGTACTGTTGACATCATTTTGTTTCCATATTCACGACGTTTCAACCGTTGTACTCTCTTGTCTTCAGGTGAATAGAATTTTCAACTGAACAAATTATTTTCTCCTCTGGGGTAGATTATTCTAGTTCCATGTGTCATGCCTCATCCATATGTTTCCGTATCCTTTATCTCACTTTATCTCAACCCTCCAAGTTTTTGTTCACCTCTGCTGTATCCATGTATTAAACTCACAACACTTTTGTTCGTCATTAGATTTAACCAAGTCTTTTGTCTACTGGGCCATATGTCCTTGAGGAACATTTCTCTGATCCCTGTTTGAATTATATAGCCTTTAACAACATGCAGATATAATATTTCTAGCTATATGTACTCATGAATATTAACTTAGCATTTTTGAACAGAGGATAATAAGTTTGATATGATGTCTGATAGAAAAAAAGGCTGATTATGCTACTTAGTTTCAACATAATGTCTAGGTAAACTATTCACTATAATTCATTGCGTAACATATGTTTACACTAAGCCCCCAGTAAAATTAAGTATACATTAAAAAAATATAGGCGTCAACAGAGTAAATCACGTGTGTCCTGCACATAATCTACAATAACCCAAAATATACTGACAGTATTTTGGTCTTTTAATGTAAACGAAAACAACAGATGCATATTTGGAATTGGCGCATCCATTGTTCTTTCGTGAAGATCATGCTTATTATTTTCACAAATGTCAAGAAATGTTCTCCCTGACCGGTAACTTTTCTCATCACATAGATTTGCCAAAAATTCTATTTGTGTTCAGACAACGAAGTTTCGGGTCACACATACCATCGCAAACGTTGAAAGCTGTCAATTCGAATAAAATCTCATTGCACAATTATACAAGTTCCCCCACCTGAGAACAGCCGAATTAAATATTATTATCAAGAATGTAAGGTATTGGTGGAACTATTCCATCTTAATTGCAGTCAACACTCACGTCCAAATTAAAAACACCGTGCCAAGTTGGACCATCGACCTTTGATTCAATTCCACTTACAATGTTTATATGGCACCATGCTGCGTTTGCCTGAACCTACCTTCTTCGCCCGGCTGATATATGTCTAGAATTTCCTTCCTTCATTGTCTAACTGGAAGTTAAAGATAAATTGTTATTTATTAAGCGACTATTTTCTCTATGCTACTGATGAATATAAAATACAGACATAATATAGAAGGCCTACGAAGTACCTACAAGTCATCATTAATACTAAGCTTTTTTCATGCAAGTTAAAGCAGTATCAATATGCCCACTGAGAGGCCAAGACTAACCCAGAAGGAACATTAGAAGATACTACAAGTTTAGCAAGCAGGATTGATTTGATCTTTGATTGCTGACCATTTTCTTGCGTATAAACTTATAATGACTCTCTAACTATGGGACATTTCTACAAAGCCCTCGACGCTTATGGGTTTAATGAACGTACGCGCGTGCACATACGCTGGAATATGATTTTGTTTTTCTTTAAACATTTTTGTATGCATGTTTTTTTAATAAGAAATAAAGATAAACATCGTTTTTCTCTATCACTGGACCGCTGTCATCCAAACGACTCTAAGTCTAGTCAATTGTTGAATTATTGATATATTTCTAACATTTTTTTTTAAAAGTATAACTCAAAACAAATCCAAGATATATCTTATATATTTAAAACTGTCCATGTTAATGAAACAAATAGTCATTCAGATTTTCTCGGATGTTGTTGTAATAATATCAGAACGCACTCTTTTTCCAAGCTAAACAATCACTTCGCTTTTCAAATTTTTTTTATAGACTTTCAACGACACATTCCATTACTATAATATTGTTGCAGCATACCTACGCACGATTTTCGGTATGTCCCCATTCACATAAATACAGTAGTAAATACTGTATGTTGGTCTTCAGCTAGGGATTCGCCGCCCGCTGTGCTGGTCAAACTCAATGCCTCCCGGCAGAGAGGATTCCCACATGAGGCTATATCGAAGGATATATTCTTGTCTCGGGAAACAGCTACCCGACTGTGTTTTATACGGGCTCTGCGGGGAAATGTTGGCCGACTCTACGGGCTCGGATACACACATTAAATTCAGCCATGTGTCACAACTGACCACGTGGGGCGGTTGGTAAATATCTTGCAGTTGGAGATTCAATGTGGAGTTCATGTGATTAACTTCTAGCAGTTCACTACATCTTCAACGCGCCGCTGGCGAATCTTATATGCTGAGTATTATCGTTCATTACCAATCTTCGTTTGATTATTCTATTCAGTAACCTTCCCTAGGTTACAACAAATATATATGGATTATCCAGCATTAGCATATTATATAAATGTGACTCTAGAAGCGCTGCCTTTCAGGTTATATACTTTATGAAATATAATATAAATCATTGTATTGACGTTGATTTGCCTACCATTTCTTTACTTCTTTTAATCTACATGGCACAAATTTTTGCTGTTCGGGGAAAAGTGTTAATTTCTAATATTTAACTGAGATATTTACACGGTTTTTTTTTCTAAATGAATGAATACCTTAGAAGAAATATTGTCTCAGATTTATGAATTATTAAAATTAGAATCATTATCGCAGAGATCTTGGACATAATGCTTTAGTGGTCGGTTGGTATATAGACACAGATTCTAGTTTATATCTTCCGTCAAAGTCTGCTTTTTCTGATGGCTAATATTGCCACTGAGAGTAAAATGTCTTCCTCTTGATAGGATTAAAAAGAATTGCTGATGGAAATCCTGAAAGAGAGTTTAGAAGATAGATTATTAAGAATTAAAGATGCATTAAGATGGATATAGGTGCGAAGTGCAAACTGGTGACTCTCAATGTGGCTATGCTATTATTTTATGAAATATTTAGCAACTGAATGTAAAATCAATCATCCTATATGGCAAAGAATGTTAGCAACTTTCTTCACCGATAAAGAGATGACGAGAAGCATTTGTTATGCGCTTTTACAGAAAAATGCTGAGAATATAATGAATGACATTTTTTTTAGGCAACGAGGATTTGTTAACTAAAATAGAAAGAAAATAACGCTCAGCAGACATATCGGAGATAGCAACAACATGAGAATGCAGAGGGTAACATATATCACTGCGATTTGTGAATGGTTAAGTGATATATGTGTTACAGAAGTGTTTATATATATATATATATATATATATATATATATATATATATATATATATATTGAAACAAAGTACAGGAATATTGATTTAAATAAACAAAATTTATAAAATAAGAACATAAATTATTTTTATTTAAATCAATATATATATATATATATATATATATATATATATATACTACTAAGGCTTACATAGAAAAGAAGTTGTGGAGAGTCTTAATGTCATATCTCAAGAACGGACACAGTAAACTGAAGCCAATGAAGAAACAAAAGATCTCTTTTCTGAATCTATCATATGTTATTTTATAGTACTAGTAGGAAGAAAAATACATGCAAATATAATAATGAATTGGAACTATACTTTCTTTATGGGAAAAGGTTAACAATATTGAAAATAGTTACATAACAACATGTATTATTCACATGAAGTCTTTAATTGTTTCTATTCACGAGGGCGTATAGATATATATAATTTTTTCAATTATAGTGAGCCAAAAGTTATGATAAAATTTGAAACATTCATTAAATTAATAATATACAGCAATATCAGAAGCTTTCATAAATTCATATTTGATACACTAAATCAACGATATATATTATTTTTAACTTAACAATTGACTAAATACTCATTAATTTTTAGATGTTTCGTTTTCCTTACTTTTCTTTTTAGCATAACGACTCTTCACCCATTATAGGATTATTAACGGCCAGATAAAGCTTGTGAATTGTGTTTTTTGGGGGTATAGCATGATGTTATATGTGGAACAGTGAAAGATTGGCGTATAGATTAGTTGATTTTTTTAAAATTTTCAATCAACCTGTAGAGAATATCGTTTCTAATACAAGTTATTTCTCATTAAATTTCTGATAAAAGTTGGTTATTTGATTTTGTATTTATATTTTCAGTTAAGATCGTTATGATTCTGAACGATTCTTTTATTATTCACTTTACAAATTATATTATAGGTTGTATATAGTTTTGCTGTATTTTTTTTTATAAATGTGTATATTGTTACAAATCTTAACACCATAACAGGATATTTGTTGATTTAGTGTTTTGATTGACTTCTAATTTATTGTTTGATTGACAATATTATTTCGGAGAAAACTGGGATGATGACAACTAAGAGCATATGATCGACAGTGAGAGGTACATGACATCTGTTAGTGATAGTGGTGTTTCATTCTATAATGGATTTGATTCTGTCAGAAGCATATCTTCTATTCGGAGTCTGGATAAATCCTACTTCCACGTGTCATTTTTTTTCTCAAACATGGAAGTCCTTTTTTTTATATTTAATTGAATAATTTCATATTTTATTAGATTTAGAGTCCCATGTGACTTGACATTTTCTTTTTATATTTCTTTTCTTTCTGAAGTCTTAATGTGGTGTCATTATGTTGATTGTTGTCAGATTTAGGACGACACTATCTAGTTTCGTTTTCGAATTAATAGTTTTAGAAGTAATCATACTTTTTCGCCGGGATAGAGAATATGTCAACCATTCACATATTTGTATTCAACGATATAATGATTCATAATTATATACGTTTCAGATTGAACCTGATATTCTTCTACCACAGGAATTTCTCTATAAAGGTCGATTCCATTTTATAGGAAATATTCTGTAAAATACTAATTCATATTCAAAGTATAGCAATATTAATAACTATACTTCTTTACACTTTGGCGATCACTTATTATTTTCCAGACGTGCAATGAAAATAAATGAAAGTAGTCTTGAACGTCTCTCTAGATTATTTATGCGCCAATGTGAATTTCTTAGAGTACAAGTTTTTGGTTTGAATTTTAATTAGAGATATGAATTCTCGAAACGATACCTATGCTGATGACTGCTCTTCAATCCTATCTTAATAGTAAATCTTATGGATATTATAATGTTAAATTGGTAACTGATTTTCGAAAATGAACTCTTTTTAATTGTAAAATCAGTCATGTGTTAATATAACGCCAGCAAAATCAAACCGCTGGTTTATACTCTTTAAGTAGTTTTTCATGTCTTTTCTGGTAGATTCGTGACGCTTTTTTGTTTTTGAGTGATTTACTTTGTTTTGTCTGGATGAGTGCGTATTGTTTGAGTGAGTGTTTCTTCAAATGGTTGCTGTTAATTACTTAGTAACTCATAAATTGCGTCGGGCTACGTGAATTTTCTACCACGACTATGGAATGTGGGCGTTTTATTTCCTTACCAACTTTTTTTTATAACCAATTTGTTTAGTTTAGTGTAAATATTTTTTTCAATATAAATATACACTGGGCTTCCTTTTTAAATGTTAATTTCATTCCCCCACAAACAAATCGTACATATGGGAACCAGTTAGGATTACATAGAGTCCCTGAGGTAAGTATGAATGTTTTGTGTTGGTATAAGGAACACTGAGTTATGTTTGGGTCTGTCATTGTGGCTAGCTAAATTTATGTTTCAGAGAGATTAAAGACCAAAACTTACCCATCTCACTTGTTTGCCTTGTGCCACATTATTGTATTATTCAAAATAAATAATACTTTTCTCTTTAGGACGTCGATGTAAGAGATTTAAGCTCAGTAAGAGATTGGCTGCAAGGTGTCATAAATTCCCTGGTGAAATGGTTAGTTGTAACTTTTAGTTTTATGGCAATAATCACTTCACTTGCACTTCCAACTTGTGAATCTATTTTACTGCTTCCCTGTCAAGTACCGTTTTCTTAAATCTAAATGCAATATCATTCGTCAATTGTCTCCTTGAATTTTATTATTTTATCGTCTTCTCTATTTATTTCACTCTTAGTGGCTTTTATCGCCTTGCTTCGTGTGAAATAAGTGAAAAAAATGGAAAAATATTTTTAACACTTAAATGAAGCTTTATGTTATTTTTTAATCCAACTTTCCTTGATATACCGCAGGGAATATTTTTACATAAAGAAATATACTGAGTAATATAATCGACATTATACATACAAGTTAAAAGATCACTGAACAAAATGCCTTATATACATAGATAAAAAAGGACATTGCAGAATATAGACATTTAATGAAATAAAATATACATGAAAATGATATCATTTGACATGTAGAAAATTCCTGTCACGCAAAACAAAATGATTGAATTGCTAAATCAATAACAAAATAAAGAATAAAGTAATATATTTTCATGGAAGCATTCTTGATAATTTTGAGAAAGGATCATAGAATCATTGAATTTTTAAATCGAAATATTTTGATATCTTTATGCATGTTATATTATACTTATATAAATATTTCACGCAATTGATTACAGTAGGTACAGATAATATAAAACTGTATATATATTATAATATTATTTAGTATTATGCAGTTCCATTTTCAGGGCCACCCCCACTTCCAAATTTTTAAATCACTATTTGGGGATGTGCCTCAGTTGCACCCAAATGTTGTTACAAATATTGCATTTCGGGTGGGCTAACTTTACTTAAACTGCAGTTTTTTTTCCCTAGAAAACATTTTGTATATTTCCCACCTCCAAGAGTGATGTCTTCGAGACCATAGCAAAAACAAAGATTAGAAATCTACTTTTTAAAACATGCATGCCCTGAACGTTAGGCTGATCAATGTAAAATGATTTTGAATTGGAATTGAACGAAGTTAATATTAAATTATATTAAGTGTTTACACGTTTGAGAGTAGTGAGTCCAGGTTTAAATCGATTAGCGTCTACTAAGAGATCAAATGTCTTAGTTAAGGAAAATATACATCTCAGCAGGAATCGAACACGATTTCCTTTTCTTAATATGTGAAACCACTTATGAAAAAAGCGTGTTTTACCAATAACCTACGGTACACGATCATTGCAGATGGAGGTGCATTCCATTTATTTATGTAATCTCTATACATAATTCTTAAAATGTGTGTATGTATGAGTATGTGATCGGATGTAGTTTATGTATTTCCACAGATTTCATCCGATTTTGGTGATATTTTTGTTTGATAGATAATTCCTCTGTGTCAGTTTTGAGTTCAAATTATTGGCGTCAATGGCTCTCCACTACTTCCTGTTCCATTATAACTATCAGCAACGTTTTAGTATTTACTCTCTGATCTTGGATATATATCTTTCATAAAATAACTAATAAAAATAAAGTTTAAATTATCACAATAATACTTAATAATATTATTATTATTATTATTATTATTATTATTATTATTATTATTATTATTATTGTTATTATTATTCAGTCTAATTTATATAATTAATTATATCTATAATTATCAAACTGTATGTGTATATATTGTAATATTTTTTAGTATTATACAGTTCCGTTTCCAGAGCCACTCTCTATATTTGAGGGTGTGCCTCAATTACAACCCAAATGTTGTTACTAATATTGATTTACGGGCGGGCTGTCTTTAAAATTAAACTTCTCCAACTGAATGGCAAAAATTCCCAGTAATGAAAGACCCGGTCAAAGGAGGGTCATACTGCTAATATCTTCTAAATTTCATTTTGTATCCGAAAAGTAAACGAAGATTTTTTTTCTTTACAGCAATAATTGATTTTTTAAAAACATTTGTCATTATTTCCTATTGCTACGAACATTATATTATTGTGTAAGATTGTTTCTAGGAAACATTACAATCAAATCTTTTTGACTTGCGATATTTTCCTGTTAATTGTTATAATGAGCCTTCCTCTTTGGTATATCTACAACCTTAAGTGCAGTAATAGATTCTCATCATTTTGCATTTGAAATGGCTAGATGTAACCGTACTTTCTATGCAAATAATGTATCGTGTAACACTCCTAGGTTATAGAAAACTAATCTGGGCTCTTGATTTGCAAACAACATTGACCTTCAATAATTTAAATGACATGTCAATCGTTATCTTCTATTGTTTTAATTCCTATTTTTTATTATCCTCTCTACTTAATAATGTTTTTCTTTGTCTCATATTATTTCACATTCAGCCATCCCTTCTATCTTAGCGGCTTTATTGTCTTGTTTGTAGTGAAATGATTAAAATATTGATATTAATATCTACCGTCGTTGACAACTAAAGTTTAAACTATGCATCATGTAAGGAGTCAAATCTGTACGCTTTTGTTTCAATCTCCGAAAAAAAAGCATTCGTCGGCATAATGAGAGATGTGCATAGATGAGAAACTGTAATTGAATTTTTACTGATTTGATAAATTCCAGAAGTTTAATGGTAAAACAATATTTTAACGGATTAAAAATACATTTATTAGTGTAGATTCATGTTGGGAATAACTAATGTTTTAGTAATAGTATCCATATATAGACACCGGTAGATATTAATTTCACTGTTCAAAATGAATCTTTAAGCACGTATACATACTAATTATAGGTATTTTCACAAACAGAAATTATTAATATGTATAGGAACTAAATCCTGTAATGATGAAACAAAGTAAATTTTCTGACTGGAATATCCGTCTTTCATATGCTCTCTATTGTCATAAGCTGGTTCAAATACTGTATTTTTTATAATTGGAATTCACTATAGATTGTTACTTATGTAATATTTTCAGTAACATGACATAAGTCAATGCCGACATTGATTTGTAGAGAAGTTACATGATTAAATATTTGTAAAGATGATTGCCTCGTCAAGATTAACTGACTGACTAGTGTTTTACTGCTTATCATACCTTTTCAATTTATTTAAAGCCAGATAATATTTTTAGTTTGTATGAATTATTGTTTTTTAGATAATAATGTTTTAGTGACGTAAATTTAAAAATTAACCCATATCAGGTGAAGAAGAGGCGGAGTAGTACTTTTCTACAAGGCTATTTGCGCTTATGTGAATATATCGAGCCCGAATGTAATGTGCACACGAAACTCCGAATAACGATTCCGAACCATTAACCATTACACCACTCAACTTACATCAGCTGATATTCTCCAGCGGTCATCCATTTTGGTATTAAGCAGTCACAATTTTGCTTACCTACGTAAAGGAACCAGTGTTTCAAATGAATGAGGCAGAAAAGCCATCTCGTCAAGAATTGGTCGGCATTCTATTCCGGAATTATATCTCAATTATAGCAGCCGAACCAGAATTAGAGCAATAACCTCAGATTTTCGTGTGCCAGATTCGAAGTTCTGTAAGTGTAGCGCGTTATAATGTACGAATTAAAAATTTACAGACGATGTAACATAAGACATATTTAAATTAGGAAGTTATGTTATTTGTCTATATCTCTGATATGCGGTATTATGAGTATTTACATTATGTAAATTAGCCGGATATAATTCTCGTTTTCTTTGCCATATTCACAAAGATTCGGCCTTCTTCAGGTCACTCGGATTTCGAACCGAACCCTTATTTCGTCTACCGGGCATAATGTTCTAATTCTATTTGCCAATACCCTTCCGGATGTTTCATTTATTTCACTACAAATCAAATCTCCAAGTTTTTTGATTCACCAATGTGGTGGTCTGGTATCGAACTAGTTGGTTAGATCTAGTGACTAAACCCGAAGACTTGTGAGTACAATACCAGGCTGCAGTAGTGGTGAAGCAAAAACTTGTAATATGGCAATGAAGATGGGGATAACAGTCCGATTAATGTACACAATGTAAATAAGGGATTATGTTCTTCTCTCTTTGTGGATTCTATTTATAGCCTCTTGATTAATCCTAATACGTTTTAATACCGTTGATACATATACTCCAATGACAACATAATTTAATAATATATTAACTGTAAATTTAGTAACATCATTTATGAACATTGCAGCCATATTTATTCCCGTATTTTGAAGGAATTGAATGTATATGATTTTTTTAATTTTACCAATGTGCACCCATGTTAAACTATTATTAAAAATTCTCGGCAGTTGTGACTTCTGGTCTTCAAATATATTTTAAATCTTGAAACTATTAGCAGATTTAAAGATGAAAAATTTGCTTAAACTACGAAGAGTTGTTCCTTTCCATAGTTACGCGCTTGTAGAGTAACTGATTCATGAATAAGTTTAGTATATTTTGGCAATATTATACTTATGTCTAGTGGCTTCTGCCACCGTATAACAGCAATAGATTTGAGATTTGTATCGTGTATTATAGCTCAGCACATGGACAGTTTGATTGAAATTATATTGGTCAACTCACATGTGAATATTTCTAAACACAACTTTAATTCTAAACCATGATTCTGTGTCTTTTGAACAATAAGAATAACATTATATTTTAGGCAGAAAAACGGTAAATTGGAAAGTAAATATTAATAATGTCCAAATAAGCTTCAATGACTAGTAGATAGAGAAAGACTACGCATTACTTGTTAATCAAACAATCAATGAAACGTTTAGAAAGGATGATTACTCAACATTACGGAGTGAGGCGCAATTCTGATCAAGGATATATGATCATGAAAAATGACTACATTTTCAATCATGAATCTATATTAAAGTTTAAACAATATCTTTTTAACTATATCACACCATATAAGTCGAGAATGCTACTTCTAAGCAGAAGGTTACGGAGAGTGAATAAGAATACTGAGTATAAGGAGGACTGAGGAGAGGACAAAGGATGAACGGGATTCAAGAAGAAACGATAGCGAATGATGCTGCATTTAAATTTTTGAAAATTGTTGTTATCAGGAAAGCAAGAAAACAGAATGGACTTCTACAGACGTGTTGTTTCTTTTCTATCATTTTGTAGCTGCATAACAAAATCTGTTGGTTATTTAATGCCATAAATAAATAATTAGAACGCAATTTAATGCTTTCAACTACAGATAAAATGCATTGTTGTTAATTTTGCTACAAGTACGTATTGTTGGTAAATTTAGATAAAAATGGATTGCTGGTATTTTTACTATAAAATATGTTTTATTTTACCTTCATAGTGTTTGGTTTTAGATCTTGGTTCCCTATTTCCCAATAACTCTGACTTTAAAAGATGCTATTACCCTTAGTCATAGTTTACCTGGTACCAAGGCAATTAAGATTTAGTTCCATTCAACAGGTGGGAAATGCGAGAAAAAACTGTTGGAGTATAATTGATGGTTGAATTTTGTTGACATCTGCTACTAAATTGTTATCTATGCCCCTCAGTAAAATAGTGGGACTTAGGTAACAATCTAGCGGCAAGTTTCCATTTATGTATTGAGGGAGCCAGTGGAAAGAGGTTCAAGAGGCAAGCTGCAATGAAATATATATGTAGAAAAGACAAACTAAATCACGTCACATTGGTGAGAAAGTGACTGATGTTGAGATGCCTGGCCAGGATTGACTACATTAGAGATCCTTATTTTGATTTTGTCAAGAAGCTCGAGATGAATAGCAGATGGACCAGACCAGATAAGGCAATATCTACGGGCGAATAGTAGATTTTATTTTAAATGTTCAAGCTGGATTCTGACGCGAAAATTATTTCTGGCTCGACAGAAATGTTTCTCTATGGGGTTTCAATTACTGTAGTTTTGTTTTCGAGGCGTTAAAATTTACAAGGATCTTCTACCAGAGTTAACCACTGATTGGTAGTACTTCTTTAAGAAGAGCAATTTAACTTAAAATGACATATGTGACAATACTATAATCATATGATTATACTATTGTCACATATGCAACTTTCATACATAATAATACATAAATCATACTATTATGTAAATATGATATTTACTGAAATATCAGCATGGAAACGAAAGTATTTTAAAACAAATTCATATGATTAATAATTTCGTCTCATTTCGTAGAATGGGTCGGACCAAAGATGTTTACGCTGCTTCCTCGTGTATGTGAATCTTTATTAGCATAGCGATTCATAGATTTTGGATTTTGTCATGAACCTCAAGATAAATAGCAGGATCTCAAGACCGGATATGGTAACAGTATTTAATGCAAAGACGAATGGTTGATTTATAAATGTGTAAGATTGATTCTGAGGAAAAAGACATTCTGGCACGTTACAGTGATCGAAGATTCTTTGCAATTGATGCAGCTACTGATTCAATGTAGTCGATCCACTTGAAGCCGGTTGAAAACGTGAGGCCAAGAAAGCGCTGTGAGTTGCTCTCTTGTAGTCTAGCGTCGGCCATGCTGATGGCGGATAGAAAGGTTTCTCTGTGTTGGTTAAATGAAAGCAGTACCTGACTAACAATCACTTCTGTTATCGAACATTAGATTCAGTATATGTACGCAGATGGACTAAAGAGTTTTTTATTCTATTATTACTCGTCAACATTCGCTTTTCTTTTACTATGAAAGCTGTCATATCGATGTGGACTTTCAAAATAATTTTATCACCGATTCTAATGCCTCTTTTGGTAGTGGAAAGGCAAAGCTTTTTAAATAATATACATTATCAGCGAAATCAAGTTCTAGAGGATTAATGTTCATACGGTAAATGATTCCACCCAAGAAAAACCCGTGGATTGAATCTAAATTAATATCCCGCAGGACCTATCTGTATGTAATATGATGACCCTAATATATTCTGAAATTATCCTAAGAGAGAGTAATGAAGGTTTTTTTCAGTGTCTTTTCACAATGTCAAAAGAGCTTGAGTCCACGTGTCATGACCTAGAATGTCTTTATATATGGCCAGTGCAAAATCATGTCCAGTAGTAGGTCGGTGAATTTTGTCGCCATAAAGCCTACACACAAGACAACCGGATGATATGTAGTTATATAAATGTAGAAAACACTAGAGGAATAGATGACCATCAATTCTTCGCAGGATGAACGGATATTTGAAGAGATTTCGCATAAGACGAAGTGCATTTGACGGAGACCAGAAATCAATAAATAATTAATTTACTCATGAAGAATTTAGTCACATATTCTTATCACGTGTTTCTAAAATACAATTACACATACAAAATATTTTGGAAGTTTAATGAAGTACAGGTCATTGCAAATAACAAAATATATTACATGTCATTTGACGATATGTCTCTCTGTTCCATGCAAGCACTGAGAGATCAATAGATCAATGTCATAGATAAAGGGGGATAAGGAAATTTCTCTATAAATACGCTTCGATAAAGAATATTTTCGCTTGTATTTTTTGCCATTATGAAACGTGATTTTGACATCATCTACACATAGAATATTACTGGAAAATTTTTCTGTGCACACTTTGTTACTTAATGTAAAATACAGTCCGTTTACAAAAACAAAAAAAAATTGTGATAACTGATAAAACGAAAATATCGTTTAGCAGCGGGGAACTGCGTGAGCGTATTTTAATCCGAATAAACAAAAATTAAATTTAATAAAAGTTAGGCCTTCTCAGAAGTTGATGTATATATCATAGTTCTTTATTATCTTATCTAAAAGAACAAATAACTAAAAAGAAGAAATTTTCAATAGAGGTAAATATAATAATGCGTCATGAGTTTTAAAATATATTTTAAAAAGTGAAATATTTCTTGAAACATTTATATATTGTAATTCTTACGCTACTAGATGATGCAAATGCAGTTCCAAAAAATATAAAAATATAAAATATGATGAAACAAAAATGGATCTAATGTAATCGAAACTAAGAAAAATGGCCAAAATTTATCTCAGGATTACGTTAGCTGGCATGTATTTTTTTTGACCACTGATTAATGAATTTCGCATGAATAAAATTTTTTGATATTTCGCCGTATTCAGCAGGTATAGCACATTTGATAGTATTTGTTCTGCTTTTACAGGACCTGTAATAATATATAAATTAATTAGAATAATGAATTTCCTGGAAAGGTGGCAGAGCGACATGTTCTTTTTAAACAATTTTGTATCGTAATTCCAGATCGGATTCTTCAAAATTGGAACAGGCAATCAAATTAAACAATTATGCCACAAACTTAATGTTTAAAATATAATAATTTCATTTTCAGCGGATGAACATTCAAACATCCAACCGGACAAATATTTAAAACTATCTTGTTGCAAAAGAAAATAAATAAAAATGGAATAATTTTGAATAAATTATAGATTTCCATGTATGATGTTGGATAAGGTAGGTAACATGATACATATATTTGGAATAAGTAGAACAAAAACCTACAGAACTAAAAAAAAAAACACTTACTATTTTATGTTCCCCTTTCATTCAGGGATTAAATAGTCTGAGTTCCACACAACATCCTATCCTTTTTTTTGGGGGGGTTCTTCTGCTTGCTATCCTTTTTAGCCCTTGTCTTGTCATTCATTTCAGCAAGATTGTTATGTAGATTGCTCGCTTGTGTCCTCTGTCCCATTTGCCTTCTTTCCTCATTAATCGTTCTAGAAAGGTCCAGTGTCTCTTTTGTTTTCTAAATAAATTGAACATAATTGTTTCCATTTTCCTCATAGCATGGTCTCTGCTCACATTTTCAGTGCATTTTATTTTAAGTATCCTTGTGTAGGACCATATTTCTGTTGCCTCAAATCTATTCTTTAAAAACAAAATTTACCGCCTATCCCGATATAGTAAGATCGATATTACAAAACATTTCATCACACTTTCTAACAAAATTTTCCTGTTTCATAATATATTTATTAGCTTTTCAAAGACAAATTTCCCTATAGGAAGGAACACACATATTACAGAAAGAAAAAAATTCTTCAACGCTGGGGCGAGTATACTGGAGAATTCTTCCACGACGAAAGGGAACAATCAGCAATAGACAGAATTAACTACGGACATGAAATTCTAAAAACCGGCCAAATTGAACAGAAACAACGAGGGAGGGTCAGACGGAATCGTAACGGAAATGCTGACAGCCTTAGATTAATTTGGCATAGACAAGATCACAGAAATAATAAATGGAATCCACAATAGTGGTGACGTACCGGAGGATCTCAGCAGATCTATTTTCATAGCACAACCCAATAAACCAGAAGTAAACGAATGCGAGTTCAACTGAACAATCAGCCTAATGAGCCACGTAGCAAAATTCTTCATTCCTTTCTGATGAACAGAGCACGCAGCAGAATCGAACTAGAAATAGGACAAGAAAAGTGATGCATCTTCAAAGAAATCTGACGAGGAACTCGATATTCATTCTTAGAATGTTATCGGAAAGAACAATACAGATACAGAAGGACGTGTATCTATGTTTTATAGATTACGCAAATGCATTCGACAAAGTACGCCACAATGACCTGCTATAACTGCTCAGCAACTTTGATATATTCGGGAAAGATATCGGAATTATATATAAAAAAAAAACTATACTGGCAGCTAACTGCGGGCATTCGCATCGATAATAAGCTCAGCGATTATAGAAAAAAAAAGAAGCGTATGGCATGTATGTGTCTTCTCACCGGACTTATTCTACCTATACAGCGATACAATTCTGAGGGAACTGGAGATCCTACGAAGATTCACCATTAGCGGTCATAACCTTACCAACATAAGATACGCATATGACACAGTACTGACAGCAGACGCAGAAAATAAACTACAAATCCTCCTACAGAAGATAGCGATAAAGAGCTTGAAGAACGTATTAACCATAAACTACAAGAAGACATAATGCATGGTCATCAGTAAAAGGATGAGTTCAAAATACGATTTGCAGGTCGGGGATACTCATATCAAAAATGTGCGGAAGTTTAAGTATCTGCGAAGTGTTCTGACGGAGGGAGGTAGGTGCTACGCTGAGATCCGAAAATGATTGGGATAGTCAATGATGCATTCCTGAAGTTGGGCAGAGTACTGCGAAACAGGAGGATTTCTATGGCGACAAAGTAAAGAGAACTGAGCTGCTAGATGACATCTTCCCTCCGATACGGCAGTGAATGTTGGACGGTATCTGCAAGGATGAAGAAGAAGCTCGAGGACGCCATGGACCGAGCATGTAAATAACAATGAGGTCTTTGGAAGGATGCAAACAAGGAAGAAGCTTATCTTTAATATAAGGAAGAGGCAGATTAAATTTCTGGGACAATTGATGAGAAAGGGGGGCCTGGAGAATCAAATAGTCACGTGACGAATTTAGGGAAAAAGAGACAAAGGAAAACAGCGCACGGCATACGTGGCGTGCTTGGGCAGGAGGGTGGCGGGTTGTGGTCTGCGGAGTTGTGCAGAAATAACAAAACTTATTGTGACCCACAAAGGAGAGGGGGAAGTGGAGGGTCATGATCACCTAGGGTCTGAAAGGACACGGTACATAAAAAGGTCTTTTAGATGAATAATTCCCATTTTCCTTAGGGGCCGCAAATGACATTTTTATGTAGATATTCACGCATTTTACTACTAAAATTATTCAATGGAAGACATGTCTTAAAAATAGTCATGATTCTCAACATCAAAAGTAACAAACCTTCTATTAACACAAAGGGGAGCAGACCAAATTCTATGGAATGAGTGGGTGCTATAAACTTAATATACATTTTAAAAGAGTGTTAGATGATTTAACACTTTGAGATTTGATAAAAACAATTAGCAACATTTTACTTAAAACAACCACTTCTCGATTTAGACCTATAGGCTAGTGTATTAAATGTTCGGTTTCTTGGTATATTAATGGTGAACGCAGTTCCTGAGTGGGTTATTATTTGACGCGTTGGCGAGTGGTTAGAATGTTCGCATTATGACCATGAGTCCCGGATTCAATCTCATCATTGTCAATTTATCAGGTGATTTCTTGATGCTATCGGCCTGGAGAAGGCGATCACAACGTGTTGTAAAGAGAAAATATTGTGAGTGAAATTGGATATACAAAACCCTTGCGAGCCGTCTGTCGCCGTGGTAGCACGACGTCACAAACCATCGTTAGTGAGGGTTTGGGCATGCTACGCTTCTACAGAATGTTAATCACGCTTGATGAAATACTTTCTCCCATAAACTGGAATTAAGGACAGTTTATTAACCACTGGTAGATTCTGTGGGTGTTGAACGAATATAAATGTGCCTGAGCAAGCGTTTGCAATGGGAATTAGTAAGTCACCCCTGTAGACTGGCATCCTTGGATTCGAGTGGCTGCGCCATTTAAATTATTAAAGGCAGAAAATCATTGGAGACAGATGTAAGTAGTGTTAATTTTTCACAATTATTAACGCATGTAGAAAATTCACTTCCAAATGTTTCGAATAATACACGGACCGACAGATTATTGAAGAAGATGGAAGACACAAAGCCCTAAAGCAAGACTGTTTAGAAAATGTTTTAATGGAAACAATATTTTTTGTATTGATTATCTTTATGGAAACATATGTAGAATATTAAATGCAAAAAATAGAAATTGAATTTATAAAACAATTAATGTATAATAAAAGTTAATTTTAACGAAAATGTTTTAGCAATTTAATATATTTAGAAGTCTTCATTCATGGAAATATTATTCTAGAGAATTATAGGGATTAATAGCAAAATAAATGTACAAGAAAAACAGTTTCACCATGTCAGCATTCATTGGACGCAGATCAAGGGTAAAAAAGTTGAAAGACATACATTTGATTTAATCGCTTTCCACTTGTATTTACCTTGTAAATATATACAGATTATATTTTTTCAGATTACATTTTTTTTTATTTTCTATATATTATTCACAATAACATAAGTTGAATGCATGAAACATTAATGTGATTAATGTTGTCTGCAAAAATGATTCGTCTGACAGGAAATAGAATAAAAAAAAAGTATAAACAATTTTTGAAAATATTCTCATAAAAGAGGAAAAAGATAGATAACTCCAGAAAGGGACACATTGTAATAAATCATGCTTTACAGGAAGTTTCTTTAAAAAATGGAATGAATAAATCATTACCTAATAGCATTACATATATTTTAATATATTACGATATGAGCATAAATTATATTATCTGAAAAAATAAAAAAAAATCTACTTAGTGTGCCGCGCTCCGAGAAAGAGAGGCGGTGCTGAATCACCTTGAGTTATAACAGATCAGTTATCAGATAGACAACAACATCAGGGAAACAGAAATTCAGGAAATCGGGAAAAATGTATATATTCATGTTAAAAATAGTCTATGTAACCCCGACAAATTTTTAAATTATTGAGAAATGAAAAACGTGCACGAAAGTATATTTCGAAATATACCTGACTGGGCATTTCGCGGGTTAGGCTTCATCAGAACAAAAGTGAACTTATGGGTTGCATGTTTCATTTAGTATTTGTGTTTTTTTTTTTTTTTTAAATATATATATATATATATATATATATATATATATATATATATATATATATATATTACGCTTCCACGTAACTAGAATTGAATAGAATGAAAAACAATTACTTATAATATTTATATGTATATTTACTGGACAATTTTACACATTATCCAAAAATGTTTATATATATATATATATATATATATATATATATATATATAAGAGAGAGAGAGGGAGACAGAGAGAGAGACAGAAAGAAAGAGAGAAACATAGTGGAACGAGAAATGCACAGAACTGGATGCACTAATTTTTTATACTATCTGCATTCACATACGCGTATGAATATCCCCTCAACAGATATAGTAAAATAGTAGGATTTCATTCGGGGATAAAAGTATTACTATTAATGGTTTATCAAAATTCTTAATCCAATATTTACTCTAAAAAATATACCGTCCCTAATATGTGTCGGCTTTAAACGTTTCGGGTATATAAATGATTGATAAGAAATGCATTAATCAATATATCATTTATCTAATTTCTATCTATACATCTGTCTATATATCTATCTATATTTCTTTCCTTATTTCTTCTACTATCACACACATGAACACACACACACAAACACACACATATATATAAAGAGAGAGAGTGAGAGAGAAAGAATTAGTATGAGAAAGATTTTTCACATAACTCTTGTTTATTTCGAAGTTTCGGGGGTTACATATCTGTGACTACTCGCCAGAACAGACTTAAACGGCTGATATCTCTTGATTATTTGTACATTTATTTCGTCGATGACTTTCACTGGCTGTTGACTTTTCTTCCTCTCATTTCCTTTTTTGTCTTTTTTTCTTTCATTCTTTTCTTGCCTTCTCCGTAGATCTCTGTTTTATTGCTATTGTTTTGACAATTTAATATAGTCTGTGGTTGGATTTTTGTCTATATGTAGTTCTGTGTGGGTTGGTGTTTTCAGGCGTGCCTAATTATATGCACGCATTCATATATATACATACATACATGCACGTACAATCACATCCGCATGTGTATGTTTAATTGTTCAGGTGCATATATATGAGAATATATGAGAGGTTATTACCTTTTCTACGGTGTGTAATTGTAGTGATATTCTATGTTGGGGTTGTGTGTGTTTTCTATGTTTGACTATTATTTTGTTGGTAATGCTGTTGCTCTATTTTCGACGGATTGTGTTTAGGAGCAGTATGGATTAGATTGTATAGTGGTTTGCGTTTGTGATGGGATGGTGTTAAGATTTTCTATTTGTTTCTTTTCTCTGCTATATTGCATACAATGGATTTATATATTAAGTTTTTGTTAAGGCATTTGCTGTTAAGTGGGCAAACGATTTTGTTTCGACAATTGCATTTTTGTTCTTATTTTGATGATTTTTTTTGTTGTGGATATTATTGTTTTGTTGTTTTTAATTGTGTTTGGTTATGCTTTTATCAATGTTATCTATGCAGCTCTAACTGAAATTTACTGCATTTTTGTTGATGATATTGAATGTTTTTTCTGTTTCTAGAAATATTTTCCAATTTTTTTTAAAGGTTATTGTTCGTCTTTTTTCAAAGTAGTTTATTTTCGTATATATAAATGGGGAATGGCTCAAACCCGGGGATACTGGATGGGTAGATATAAAATAGAGGCTAACATCAAGAAGTGTGGCGACATTCTCTTTCATGCTGAAAGAAATCTGTGTCGTTATTCGATAGTGACATAATTGTTATCGACACACACAAATATCTGTATATATAAGTATATAGATGCATACATACACACACGTATATATACATATATATATATATATATATATATATATATGTGTGTGTGTGTGCGTATATATATATATATATATATATATATATATATATATATATTATATATATATATATAATAAATATTATATAATCAATATATAATATATATATTTATATATAATATCCATGCAATAATTTGATATCCATGATAATTTGATATCTAGCACTTTCTCATTCTTTTCTCCTTCACTCATTTCCTAAAATTTTAAAAAGAATGTGTCTGGTATTTACTTTTATTTCCATTGTCATTACAATATTCTCTATTAACATGTTTTTGCCATTGTATTCACTCAGACGTTCTGTAGAATCCAATGGAATGTTACTTCATAATTATTCTGTATCTATTTGAAATTTGGAGAGCATTCACTTCCAGATGGTGGAGGAGTTATTTTATAGATTTCATCTGTCTTTTATGTATTTCTAATCAATTATCCTAAGCCGATGATGTTATGCGTAATTCCAGGATACTTTTAGGCTATTCCAATGAATCTACAGATTTGTCCCGTCTCTACTCTAGATTTTATCCTGGCTAATACATAATACACACCATGAGTTACGGGTCTTTGTGACGATCTTAAAAACTCTGTCGTTTGTTTTAGTAGTCCTTTCATATTACTTTAATTTACTAATCGCTTGCTATTTTCCTGCTACGACTGAAATTTCAATCCGTTTCATTCTGTAAATTTTAATTGTATCTCGAATGTTTTCCTCATACTAATCAATATTTCCTAGCATTTGAGCCAATTCATTGTCTCATATTTCATCAATTGCCTTTGTATAATTTATGCAAAATAGGCATAGGATTTTTCAACATTTGTATTATTCGCTATCTATGATAAGCTGGGGAAATGTTTAGTACTTTAGGTAAATTTACATGTGCAGTGTACTGAATAATTTTCCGATTAATGGACATTATAATCACTATGCTCTTATCGTTATATGAACTCCAACTTCTCACATACCAGTTTAGATTTAATTCTGAAAGCTTATTCAATGGTGTCATTCCTATATATATATATATATATATATATATATATATATATATATATATAATTCTAGTTATAATATAAAATTCTATCCCGGCTATATTAGCCTTTATTTATAATATGACCATATCAACAGAGTCTTACTCTTCTCAAAGTTTACAAACCTTCTTTGAATCTCCGAATCAAAAGAATGCTTCGATCTAACAGATGAACGTGATCAGTTTTTAAACTCTTACATGTCTGGCTGGGACCCCAGTAAGGAAAAATTTCAAATATCGACGGAATGACGAGAAATTGGAAGGACACATGGTAGAGTGGATGAAGGCGTTAGTTAGATCCAGTGACAGGTCCCAAAAAGCGTGATTTCAATATCTTGTTAAGGCAGTGGAGAATTTGGACAGAGGAAATAACAGGAGATAACTGATAACTGGCATCCATTAGATATGGCACGAGGAACAAGAACAATCTACCCAACGAGCGAAATAAAGGGTCAGTTCGACATTCCAACCAACTGAAGAAGGCCGTAGTGTACATCGGCTGAAATTTTTTTGTGATAGATACTGCAACAAAGATGAGGGCAATAGCTCGAATAATGTAAATAGTGTACATAATACATCAACTCAGAAAAATAGACATGAACTCTCTACTACAACGGAATATGGACATGAAAGTTATAATTGATCACACCCGTCAGGTGATATATTAAACTGAAATCTATTTCAGTAACGTATATTTTAGTGGTAAATATCTTTTGCACTTGACATTTTTTGTATGAAAGTTTTTGTAGAATTATATCAACGAATGCAAATTTCAGTTACTACAATGCTAATTAATACGTCAAGTATAATGGATCCAATAGAGTTATATTTGTATGTTTGAGTGACCTCAAAACTTCTTTTGTTTCTACATTCCATTTATACGCGATAATTTTCCAGCGTCCAAGAATTCCTTCACGAAATTCCTAATATTCTTTTTAATTCGTTAAAAATGTATGCTATTTTCAAATTTTCAGTGACAAGTGGTGCTTCATGTTTGTTTAAATTTTTATAGCAGTTTTAACTTCATAATCACTAAATTTTGTAATTGTTACGTTTGGTCATAGACTTTTTAATGATCGGATGGATATTGATGTGATAGAACTAGATGAGTTAAAGATTGAATTGTGACTCAAATTGCTCTTGTGTTTAGCATATTTCTTCTGTTTTAGTTACGTCTGTATGATTTTATCGTAATTCTTTCCTATTCTCCATCTTTAAACACATATTCTTTGTGGTTTCTCTTCGTTAATTACGATTCCATCTTTCCGGAAATTTTGTTGTAACAGAGCATTAAATACATTTTTTTTAATATATTAATTTCCGAATGTCAGTATTCATTATGCAATAACTAATATCACATAAATATCTATAAATCAGAATAATATGTTGGTGAATATATTCCATTCTGTTATGAAAAAAATGTACAGAAGCAGGCATGAGGGCAACGCTTATATATATATATATATATATATATATATATATATATATATATATATACAAAACACACACACACACACACACACATATATATATATATATATATATATATATATATATATATATATATATAAGAAATGGACAAGGTCCGACAATTTATTTATTAAAGACATTTTTATATATATATATATAAAGAAATATAGTCTTAACATGTGCTATATTTCTGGGATAAAGTGCTCAGAGATAATGGACTGACTATTGCATCTAGCATGAAACAGATTATCGCCTCTATGTGTTGACTTCTATGTTCACTTTTTTATTTGATCTCATAAGAAATGTTGATCAAGAAACATAAACACAGAACCCGTTCAGGGTTTTTTAATGTTTGATTGAAGATATGCTGCCTACATATACGCTTCCTTCGTAAATATTACAGGACGTGTCATTGAATATTTCAAGACTCACATAGCAACTGGTGCAATGGTTTGAGCTGTTTTCGTTTCCGATGTTTCTAAATTGTCCTTGCCGTTCACTGAAGAAGGAACTGGAATGATTGGTAGTGTTTACCAACAAATACTGGAGTTAAGTTTGTTGCCCTGATTATCAAACACATTTAGAAATCGCTATATCATTACTGATGAGAGATGATTGCACACACGTCCAGTTTGACGCAGAACTGGTACAAGATAATTTCTCTTCCATCAACTTCCTGTTATAAACCGTATGTATTTTGCGATATGGCCCGTGATGGTAAGCGATTTTCCGCATAGCTCATACTCAAGTGGGTCTGACCTAAAAGGAGTTCTTATGCAATTGATGCAAAATGGTGAGAAAAATCACCCCCTTCAGTTGAGCATAGTGTAAGTCCTATGATGAAAACAAAACTCGGCTTTTGGGAATTCTATATAAATGTAAAATATTGTCAACAAAGATAACAATATTCCATTATACAAACCGTAAAGTATTTTATTGTATGAAAAGGGTAAATATATTTACTTCTGAAATATACGTAATAGTATTAGTTGTAGTAGTATTAATCTGTCCAGTCTCTTTTTCTATGTCCTTCACTTGATCATACACGTCTTCCGTTAGGTTTGCATAAGACACAAAGAGTTCTTTCCCCTTGTCGCAGCACCAGATATAACCGCCGGAAACTCATGCTCGGAAAGTTTCATTTATCTATTCGTGAGACATTTCCTGAAATATGATACTGTGCCATTACAGTGATTTCTATTGTGTTTGTGTTTGAACTCGCAATACTCTGTTGGACTCCCCGTTACCATACCGTTTCCTGAGGGGCAAGAGCAAAAAGACGGAGCCATTGACAGCATGGAATCTCTCAGAATGTAAACTATTCTGAGTTGGAATATTGGATTTTATTGACTCGTATATCTCTTCTTTTTCCTTATCTGAACTAGACTGATTTTCTGGCAAGAGGAATTGCACAACAAAATTGATAGTTGCCATTTATCTTAAGGATAATATTATTACAAAATTAGTACAAAAATCTTTATGCAGTACTTGTTGTTTGAAAGACTATTCTGAAGAGATGATTACGCATTATCATACTGGTTGTTATTAGTGAAATTAGTAATTATATTTGTTAGTTTTTTTGTTTGTTTTGTTTTGTTTCTACACGGATTTTTTACATTTAAAGCGTATTATTATTAAAGAAAGTGGTGATATCCTGCGGGCTATTTTATATAAAAATAAAATAAATCATTTCATTCACGCTACGAAACAAATTTTTATTGGCATATAAAACATAGTCGTATATAAATGATAAAAACTGCAACATCAACATACAAAATATTAATAATGTGTAAAATATATGATTTTCAAAGGAAACGTTGATCCTTAGATTTATAGAATCGACCAGTTTTTGGGGGAATGGATAATTCAGAGACATGGCTAAACAATTTACATATGAGAAAATTTCTTCCTGACAATATCATAAATACATACATTTTTTTAGTGTCGACTTGTAAAAACTACAAACTCTTCGTTGTCATTATTTAATTCAAATAAAAAGACAACTTGGAATGTCATATACACTTTTCATATCGTTCATTAAAATATTAATATGAATAAGTGATGAAGAAATTTCCTGATATAATTTCACTAAAGATATAAAAAATGTAACAGGGAATAATCAAAGAATGCTTCTCGTCATCGACTTTAATCAAACATTATAGTGAGGCGATCATAAAAGATTTGGACGTTCAAGCAGTATTCATTATTTGTGACCACAATCTTACCAGTATAGGACATGCATATGAGACAGTGATGAAAGCAAACACGGAAGGTGAACTACGAGAATTTCTTACAAAATTTAGTAAATAAAATAAAGAATAAATATCAATCAACTATTGAAAGAAGGTCC
Source organism: Acanthosepion pharaonis (assembly GCA_903632075.3). Classification (NCBI taxonomy): domain Eukaryota; kingdom Metazoa; phylum Mollusca; class Cephalopoda; order Sepiida; family Sepiidae; genus Acanthosepion; species Acanthosepion pharaonis. The sequence goes on from CAHIKZ030005300.1 coordinate 295,314, forward strand.
AGATTATGGCTTCCAGTAGAAGGGACAGGCAAATATGCGTTCTTCGAAATTGAGGCATTGGGGGAATTTTTAAGGAACGGAGAAGGAACGCTTAAGAATTATAAATTATGAGAATATGTCGGTTAGCTATCGTTTAAGCTTAGAGTAGAAGAGGTTTAGATTGTAGTGGACGAGGAAACATACTCTTGGGAGTCTAAACAACAAAGTAATATTTTTGGGTAAGAATTTTTCGTTGTGGTAATTACTCTTTGGGAGTAGGAGTAGATTTTCCACCACAAATATGCTATGGTGGGACGTAAATTTGAAGGGGCGAGCTGGTAGGTGAAAGGAGTATAGCTTATTTGAATATTTACCATGATAATAGAATAGTGATAGACTAGCGACATTATTCTCTCGGATTGGAGTTGTTGTGTCGAAAATAATTCATCATCCAAAATGCCGCATAATCAATTTTGAACTCCGTCAAGTCTGGGGACCAGCAGACCAGATATGGTACCAATACTACATGATTTGCCTGATTAAATCTTGTAAAGATATGGAATTGAAGTAGTTAATTGTTTTACTATCGCTTACCCCAGACATGAATTTTTTTTTTTATTTATATATATATATATATATATATATATATATATATATATATATATATATATATATATATATATATATATATATATATATATATGTAGAAATATATGTATCACCAATAAATGAAATTAATACCGAGGAAAAAAATAATCCAAGTGAATCCTAATAATAGAAAATATTAAAACTGATCCACAGATATAGCTTAAAGTATTTTTTACACAGCATATATAAAGAAATTACAAGTAAATTAACAAATACCTCATCTGAATGATCATTCCGCTCCACCTGAGCTTGTCAACACTAAAATATTAGATAGAATAAAATAAAGTAGAAGTCTATATTACTTTAAAATAAAAACGGAGGAAAAGACGACAAATAAAAGAAAACGTATCTAAAAATGGAGTCAAGAGCAAGATAGATAGAAAAAGTGAACCAAAAAAGAACAGAGTAGAGACGGGGAGAGAAGGAATAATGATTCATTTAGCGTATAAACTCTGGACGAAACTTTAAAGAAAGTTGTAAATTTAATATCAGAAAAATTAACCTTGACCCATAATTCAAATGTTAACACCTGTTCAAATAGGAAAAAATGTACAAGGAATTATAATATTTAAGATAAAGACAAAGTTTTTCGAGATTGTTTGAAAATGTTGGAAATGTTAATAGTATAAAACAAGTTAAAAGAAAACAATATTAGTATATTGGAAAAATAAAATTGGATTATTCATTTTAATCATATAATTGATTAAATGGAAAAAAAACCAAAGGTACTAAATAACAAAAATGAAAAACTCGGCCAACAATTGCTGATATATTCAAACGATATATATATATATATATATATATATATATATATATATATATATATATATATATATATATATATATATATATATATATATATATATATATATATATTATATTTTGTCGTATCAAATGCTCTTCCTCTAATAAAACCAATAGAATACAACTCTGTTTTGGATACAGGCAAAATTTCGACGTAAAGACATCTTTATCGTTTGTTAATATTAAGGACCTCTGTGTTAGTGGTAACTAGCGCAGAGGGCCTCATCATTAATGTATTTATGGCTTTAAGAACATTTAAGAAAATATTAATGATTACATATTCTGGCTATTTGACATTGCATGAAAATTAATTACTTTGGTTACTTGAAATAATGACACATTCTAGGAATTATTTTTGGTTTCAATAGGTCTAATAATAAGTTTATAAAATGAGAATTTATAAAAATCATACGATTGGAATTCCGTTAAATGCAGTCAATGTCTTAAATTTCACTGTTGGTTAAATCGGGATATGAGTGTTGGAAAATAAAATGTACAGACAGAAATGAATTAGAATAAAACTTACACAAGTATTTACATTCATAGTCCTATGCAATATACATCTAAATATTGACCACACATTTATAGAGAAGTTATATCTAGAATATTAAAATATTATCCAGTTCTGATATTGTTCTTGTGGTCTGAGAATATTAAATTTTGAGTAGAACACCGGAGAAACATTCAATACAGTTTTAAGAAAACTCAAATTTTATAATAAGCCACAGATGTTCGTTTGTGAATCTCGTAGTAATTACGTATTTAAGAATACTGAGACTAATTTGAGTTGGAAAATAAGAAGAATGATACCGTGTGAGTTGAATAATTTGAAGACGGAAAACATTTTGTTTACTGTAAACTCGGAATGCAGATGTGCTAGATAAAATCGTTCCATATAATTCTAAGATAATAGAATTCATAATGACTACTTATAACTGCAGAATAAGATCTTGATCTAGCCCTTCTCTCTCAGTCACTCACTCTCTCTATTTATATTTAATTAGCAATCCATCAGAGTATTTTATATCGAACTATATTTCTCACTATTTGCATTATCTATCTATCTATTTATCTATCTGTCTATCTATCTATTTTATTTTTCTTTCTATCAGTATCTTTTATATCGAACCATAATTCTCACTGTTTTCATTATCTATCTATCTATCTATCTATCTATCTATCTATCTATCTATCTATCTATCTATCTTTCTCTCTTTCTGTATGTCTCTTAATTTTCTTTCTGCCACAATATTTTATATTGAACCATATTGCCCATTTTCCAATATCTATCTATCTATCTATCTATCTATCTATCTATCTATCTATCTATCTATCTGTCTGTCACTTTTCATTTTTTTCTATCAGAATATTTGATATCGAACAATATTTCTCACGGTTTCCATTATCTATCTATCTATCTATCTATCTATCTATCTATCTATCTATCTATCTATCTATCTATCTATCTATCTATCTATCACTTTTAATTTTCTTTCTATCAGAGTGTTTTATATCTAACCATAAAACTTGTGGTTTAGGTGTTTATTTGCAGAAATCTCTGGAATAAAACGTAACTGGGATTTGTTATAATTAACTAATATATTATTTATTGCTTTTAGAGTGATGGGTGAGTCATTTGGTATTTGATGTATCAAAATACCTGCTAATTATGCGGATATTGGTAACAGTCTGGGGGATAATCCTTACTGGCTCAGTCGTAATAGTTTGGGATTCAGACTGTGCTCGGCGTAGTAGTAATATTAGAAATAGGTCAGTGTCTATTGTGTTTTTCTCAGCCCTAGACGGGATAGAAATATTATTAGCAGATGACTTCTTAACTAATTTTGCCCACATCGCACATAGCTAGTTTCTCTGGCGACCGCGTTCATCACTCTCGCCGTCATTTCCTCTCGTCTAACTCAGAGATGTAAGTTTGTATCTATTGTTTTTTCTACCAGGCTCCAAGACTCTTGCGTGAACCTTCTTTTCGACTATGTATATATATATATATATATATATATATATATATATATATATATATATATATATATATATGTAGAGAGAGAGAGAGAGAGAAAAGATAGAGAGAGAAAGAGATAGAAAAAGAGAGAGAAGTTTGATCAAAATACCCGCTAATTATGCGGATATTGGTAACAGTCTGGGGATAATCCTTACTGGCTCAGTCGTAATAGTTTGGGATTCAGACTGTTCTCGGCGTAGTAGTAATATTAGAAATAGGTCAGTGTCTATTGTGTTTTTCTCAGCCCTAGACAGGATAGAAATATTATTAGCCGATGACTTCTTAACTAATTTTGCCCACATCGCACATAGCTAGTTTCTCTGGCGACCGCGTTCATCACTCTCGCCGTCATTTCCTCTCGTCTAACTCGGAGATGTAAGTTTGTATCTATTGTTTTTTCTACCAGGCTCCAAGACTCTTGCGTGAACCTTCTTTTCGACTAATATATATATATATATATATATATATATATATATATATATATATATATAGAGAGAGAGAGAGAGAGAGAGAGAAAGAGATAGAAAAAGAGAGAGAAGTTTGAACTAAATGCTTATCCTATGAATGTTTACATTTTTAAATACAATCGCTTTTTTATTATCAGAATCCTTCTGTAGAGCGAGAAATTTGTTGCTTTAAGTCTTGTATTCATGTCTGAAGGTGGTACAATATTCACTACCATATATTCGGGCTGACATGCCATAATATTCAGTATTGATTTCTTTGTTTCTAACATTTTTTATTTTCTTAATTCTTTGATTAGCCTTTGGAAAGCATCTTTCGCTATAACAATAAACCTTCGGATTTTAGTACCGCATTTCCTTTACTCAATTAATACACTTCCCTGGTTTGGTCTTAATCAAATAGATGACACAACAGGGTCTTGGAGATGTAGTAAAAGGACAAAACATATCGAGAACAACAAGGGACATTGGGAAGTGGAGAGCCACGATCGTTTACGTCCTGAAGGGACAGGGCAAGTAAAAGATGAAGTTATTTTAATTTTTGTAATAATTGTTTTGGTATCTTCAAATCGTATTTTGGCGGGGGGGGGGGTCTACTTTTTCCTGAGAACTATTCATCCTGTATTTTTGCAGTTGATGCTTAGTTGTTTCCTCTCGATTTCACTCGGTAAGTTCTCTAGAAATTCTGGTAGCTTTTTTTCTGTGTCATCTTCATATCTTACGCTGTTAAGATTGTGGCTACAAAAAACTTAATTCTGATAGGACACAAATT
>CAHIKZ030005300.1:310000-395000 GCA_903632075.3 Acanthosepion pharaonis
TACAATCGTACACTATCTGAATCTAGACAATCGAAGGCACTTAAATTATATAAAAGAAATAATCCAACCAAGTCCGAAGCTTCAGCAGAATCCAAAGAACCCATGGAAATGTCAAAATTGTTGTTGCAAGACTTTTTGGTCCACTGTTCATCCTTGTAAATTAGAACAGAATTTCGACACTTCATGATGATGTCAATTTCACTCTCAGAAATAGTAGAATATTCCCGGGCGAAGTCCAATGCCAAGGTGAAAAGATCCTTCGATATAGATGGATAATAGTCGATAATATCGAACTGTATGAATGTACATTTTCCCTTATATCGTATGTTGTTAAACCAGTTGATAACATCAGTTGTGTTAATCCATTGTAACAGTCCAAGGGTGTTTTTATGGAGTGGTTGATTCTTTCTAAGATGGTCTTACTAATCCTACCGATTTCTGGTCTAGTAAGGCTTATAAGTCTAGTGGATGGCTTAGTTGTGAATTCGGATTTATGTTCTTTTAACAAGACATAGGCTTCCTTAGTTTGTAGTTTGCCTACCCGATCACTAATCCGTAACTTATCAGTAATTGATTTACTGATACTATTAATATTATTCACTTGGTTGAAATTACTAGTATCAATTTTTTGGTAGCTTCTGGTTAGACTATCCTTAACTAAAGTATCATAATCCTTAGGCGATAACTTATAAAAGTTAGCCGTTTTGTCGGATTTAACATACATATCACCAGATTTATTAATATCACTGACAATACTTTCGAGATGTTTTTGAAAGGAATTTTTATACTTATAGAAGGTTAATCCCTTGACGGTATCCATTAGTTCATTTTCAAAAGCAGATAATTCCTTAATAATTGGTGCAGTTTTTAGGCTTTTAAAACCATAATTTTCGCGTTCACACAATGGTTCCTTGTCTTGAAGAAAGAAGTAAGCTTTCCATCTCATTCTTCTGATAAGGTTTTCCGTTTGCAGAGTTAAATGGACGAAATAATCCCTTTTTTTCGTAGTGGGAATGTTCTTAAGTGATACCCCGAAATTGATTCTATCCATATTATGAGAATAGAATAGACAGGGCTCGACAGTATTAGGAGCTAATATCCAAGTATATAATTGGTATATACGGAATGAATTCCAATAACCAACAATTACTATTCTTAAAAGAGTGCTCAATGCAAAGTAGAGCAGATATAATTAATATTTATAAAAAAATTATAGCATAAGTATGTTATAAAATCACTACAAAAATAGCCATTTTGTTTCAACACACTCTGTGTCTTATCAAGTGATGATGTTGAAAATGAAATACATTTTGTAGTGATTTTATAACATACTGAGACATCCTGAAGAGTGGACCAAAAAATTACACAAAGATTCGTATTCGAAAATACTTGAGTATACGTGCTGTGTATAACAACAATCAGCAAAATGACACATTTTATATATGTATAATCGTACATATATATATATATATATATATATATATATATATATATATATATATATATATATAATTATCTGCTTGTCTAAATCATCTTCAAGGAGCGAGAGCAAGATCTAAAAGGTCACCCAATCTAACAGTGATCCCATTTCACAATCCTCACACTTGCTCTATATGTGGCATCCTTTGTAAATCACTAGCGGGTCTTACATGCCACTTAAGATTCTCGCACAAACTTTCATAACTGAATCAATAAGCTGTCAGATCCTCATACGTCGAAACTGACGGGGAGAGTCCATTATTATTATTATTATTATTATTATTATTATTATTATATATCCACGCTATTCATTACGCTACCGTACCTCCTCAGAGCCGAGGTCGAATTCCAGTCGAATCTATTACATTCACTTACGAGGTAATAACCTTGGAAAGGTGTGAATCTTTTTTCTTCTCCCTCCATCTATGGGTAAATAGCAGGACAGTGTAGCTTTTATATCCTTTGATGGCAACTGTTCTAGGAGGTCTCTGTATTCGGCCCTTCAAAAAGTGTGGATGGTCCTGCACGAAACTTTCACTATAATCAAATCTGATGTGCTGCTGTCGGGCTGTCGGTTTCTTAGGATCTTCTTGACTCTCATACGTCGAATTCGACGGGAGAGTCGAGATATATATATATATATATATATATATATATATATATATATATATATATATAGAGAGAGAGAATGAGAGGAATAGGTGTAAGCTATATGACATTACTCACCGTGCATCTCCAGAGATAATCATGAGATTTTTTTGGTACACACTCACAAATTTACTCTCTGATACTGACATCTAATATCTATACTTAGAATGTCAAGACATGTCATTAAGAAAGTAAATTTGGCCCAGATCTGTTGAAAATATAAAACTTTATATGATCAGACTGAAGTCTGCATAATGATATACGGAAATCCATCCGGCAAATAGGGTACGTTTTTAATAAAGCAATTTCTGTCTTCTATTGTACACAACGCAATGAACTACATAAACTTTCAAATATATACACTTATACATAATTCTGTTTTAATCTGAAATTGTCTCTTTGTTTCCCTTTCCTATACTATTATGAAATAAATATATACTACTTTCTTGAGTAGCTACTGGCTTATCATAAATAAACACCAGTTATCGGTATTCGAGTTTATTTAAACACCTATCGATATTTTTTTGTATTGTACATGGAGTAAAACTACGTCCGGCAATGGAATCGCGATTAGGGGACAGGATAAGGGTACTTCCGACCATTCTTATCTACGGCTGATCTTTGTCTAAGATCTAGCAATTGTTACACCTTCTCATTGCGAGGGCTACGGATTTTAGCTCTTTTTTTTTGTTGTTCATTGAAAGATTAGTATGGCTGAAAAATATAAAAGGAATTAGTATTAGGTAGAATCGGTTTATATTCACTTACGTATTGATACCCTTGGAAAAGGTATGAATCCTCTACTTCTCCTCCCATCTATGGATAAATAGCAGGCCAGACTGGGATCTATAGCCTTGGGTGGTAACCGGTCTAGCAGAAGAATAATTCTGAATTCAAAACCGGCCTGTTGAGGCTATCTTGCCCTAGGAATACCACTTCTACTGCGTCTGCAGTAGACATGGTGCCCCTACGACCATAGGTCATAGGATAAAAAAAGAATAGGCTTTATATTTATGTGTGGGGTTACCTCTCTGTGTAAAACGAAAGATCGTTATTTACATGTTCACTCGAGAATGCAGCCATATTTCGTGCGTGGGCGAAACGGTTACCGCTTTAAAAAAGAGCGGAGGAACTGGTTAGACGGAAGTTGCGCATGATTGGTATATAAAATGCCAGAGGAAGAGCTGTGTGTTGTTTGCTTTATGCAAAGATTTGTAACTGACGGATGGCACACGTCAGCATCCGATCAGTATCGGCTGGCTCAACATAGAGTGGGGCCATGATGTTGAAAGACCCGGAACACCTATTATCGATTAAAAACATCAAATATGATATCCGCCAAAGCATCAAAACGATGTATTTCACGAAATAAGTTCTCGTAATACTTACAATACGTACCCATCAAAATATTAGCAACAAATAATTGTTATGCTTAATTTGTTTTAAGCATTTAATCCCAAGGGGTTACAGAGATTAGGAGCGAGAATAAAGAGGCGTGATGGAGGAAAAGTACGAAGAGAAGGAGAGGGAATAAGTCAATACATCTGGAGATGTCGACTGACATTACATTGGAATAGTTGAATATTTAAGCTTTGAAGGAATTAAGTAATTGGAAGGGAATTCCACAAAGACATGAAGTAGAAGAGATGACTAAATTTAACTTTTTCGACAGTGAAATGGTGTGTCCGAGATACCAGCTTAGAAGCGTGCTTAAATTCATCAGTCTGGAAACTAGCGAAAGTAGCTCATCGGAGTAGTTACCCTGAAAAGACAGAGGGAGGCGACGGCACGTCTTTGAGAGAGCGGCTGTAGACGAGATGACAGATCAGGGCCAATCACATTGAATATTCGTCTATGGATTTTGTCGAGGACCTTAAGACGAACAGCGGCGGTACCAGACCATATATGGCAGCAGTATTCCATGCAATGAAGAATGATTGATTTATAGATTTGAAGGATGAACTTGGGCGAGAAAAATCTTTCTGGCGCGACACAGGGAACAAAATTTCCTTGCTGTAGATGAAGCTATTGATTCAGTGTATTTGTTCTATCTCAGGTCAGTGGACAATGTGAGACCAAGCAGTCGCAATGCTCAACTGTCTTGCAGTTGAGCATCAGATATTCTAATGGGAGTCAGAGATGGTTCCCTGTGGTGAGTAATAGAGAACAGTTTTTTTTAGGCATTAAATTTTACCAGCCAATTCGAGGGCAAGTCTTCAATCGATTAGAGGTCATTTTCAAGACTAACGGACAGGTTAGCTTTGTCAGCGATATCAGATTTGCTTTTGAGGCAGGAATAAAAAGAAGTGTCTTCTGCATATATGGCTACTTGGGAACTGATGACATCGGGAAGATAGTTAATGAAAATAAGGAATAGAGCAGGGCAGAGGATAGAGCCTTGGGGAACACCTGGATTCTTAGAAAAGAACTGGAGGAGAATCCGTTAGAGAAGATTTCATTATACGGTTTGACTGGAATTCTTATATAAAGTCAAACAATCGACCTGAAATTCTGTATCCCTGAAGCTTACGAAGGAGGCCATCATGTCAAACCCTGTCAAACATTTTAGAGATATCTAGAGCCACGGCACGAGCTGTTATTGCGAAGTGCTTGGTGAACTATTCCGTTATAGCCGTGAGCACATCAGCTGTAGAAGGGGCAAATCAGAAATCATATTGCCTGTCAGAGCACAAATCATGGGAGATAAAGTGCTTACCCACTTGGAATATAATATGGTATTACCCCTTTTTTATTTCAAAATCATCTTCTAAGCAAATATTACTCAAAATCTGGATGTAACAATATGGCGCCTCCCTTACTCTTTTATTTCACTTTGCTGCAGTATGTCTTATATATTAAAATATGTCTAATTAATGCCCTGTGAAATCCTTCGGTATCCAGTGAACTACATGACATATAGATTTATTAATCACAATCGTAAACGCTTTGGTTTTAAGAACTGATTTCCCCGTGACATAACGTCTATCGTATCGCACAATCTATAAAGTCTCATAAAAAAATTATGAGGAACATGAAAGACTTAACGTAAATATACATTTACTTCAATGTAGACTCATTTCTATGTGACAATGTCAGAATAATTGCGTACGTTTAGGTTTGAAATGATGCTCTGTATATTAAAGTTTATATTATTATCAGAAGTAACAAATATGTAATATAATAAACCCGTCTAAGAAGGAATTGGCAACAAGCTAAGGGCGAAGATGTCATGGATTCTTATAATTTCCAAGTGTAATTGTACGAATACAGATCTATTTAACTAGGCTGAAATTTAAAATATGAACGGCTAAAGAAGCAAATACTTAATGTGCAAATTATGATGTATGTGTGAATAAATTAGCATTTTATTATTGGTTGTCATAACATGGTTTCCATGACATTCAATAAACGTCTTCAGTTTATGTTTAAATTATCGGAAAGAGATCCTAATATATCTAACAGAACATGACGCCCCTGAGTAATAAATCATAAATGTTTCTAAAAACAGTTATTATAAGCTAGTATTCAAATAGTACATTAAGCATAGTTACATGCAAATTTTCGAGCAATGGTGATATCAGATGAATATCAAGGGATTTGGCATTATAAAATAATATTATCGAATGTATCAGCATTAGAGAAAACTTTAAAGGTTTAACGTAAATGCATATTTAGCTCTATGTAAAATTATTTCTATTTGCAATGTCAAATACATAATTTCTCATTTCGTTTTAAATTGCCGTATAGATATTATGCTTTATATTTTATTAGCAGAAATAACAGAGACTTTACATAATAAACGAGTTCATTTATATCATTGCTAAAATAAACGAGGAAGATAAAATTCGCTTAGGCATTTTTAAATTAAAACTCAAGATTAAATTTATATACAAAAAGTACACAGATAAAATTAAAATTAAAAAGGACGTCTGTTTAATTATATCTGTCATCGTATCCTCTTCACGTGATTATATAGATATGTATTTAATTCTGCTAGCAATTTTAATTAAATGTTGAAAATTAATTAGCTTTTCGGCAAAACCATGTATCATCTATTTAAGAACGAAATTGACGAACTTGCGATCTGAATATACTTGAGGGTTTGAATCATCCAAATGAAAATCTATAAATTTAATACGTAAATAAATATGAAGCTTAAATAACATCAATCTCATATACGTACATACACACACACACACACACACACACATATATATATATATATATATATATATATATATATATATATATATATATATACAAAAATAACTAAGTTAATTGCTAAAATGGTTTTTTTGGGAATCAATATTTTGTTAATAAATAAACTTGTCGATTTTGATAATATATCAACAGTTATATAATAGTTGAATAATATTAATTTTTGCAAATATGTATTCTTTAATTATACTTGTCATAAATCATAAAATAAAAGTAACATGGCATCTATAATAATATGAAATAGAAGCAGTAACGATTTCAACAATAATTAATGAAAAACAACAACAACAACAATAATAATAATAATAATAATTTTTTTTTTATTTTTTCTCTTACCTTAGGCATCCCATATCTCTGTCGGTGCGTATATGTGTACATGTTTACTAATATCTGTCTCTCTCCCCTTGTACTTGTATATATATATATATATATATATACGTATATTATGTGCATGTGTATGTATCCGCATTGACAGGGATCATATTGTATTATTTTTCTATTTTTTTTAAGTATATATACTAAAATCTGATTATCCCCTTGGAGTGGTCACTCCGACTTATACTAAGTTAAAACTTAGTATCGTCAACCCCACTGAATACCATACATTCTTATGAACTATTCGACATTCGTCATATCAATAAATCTACAATCTCATTGTTTGGGTGTTCTCTTGGATCTTCTTCGAGACTCGTCCTACAGCTGGTAACCTGAACATAATTACCCCTTGGCGGTCAAGGTTAAAACGCATCTCTACCAATTTCAATGAATACGAATAATATTTCATACCGGATCGGCCGTCAACCGGGACAACAAAGGCCGCGTCCCTCAGAGAGGAACCAGTCTGAGGACGAAAATCTGTCACTTGAACAAACTCTTCCACACACGAAGAGACACTAGGTCACCAAACCCGGATTATTGCCAACCTTGGACCAAGTGACTCAATACCAAATCGACTAATAAAATTAAACGAACGATATGGAGCCGCGAAGAGTATCGACAAGTCATGACATCCTTCTTCACTGCACTCGAAAACCCAGCAAAGAACACGACCAATCAAACATACCAAATATGGAGAAGTACAGTGGGAAATGATATAAGACCTAAACTCAATCCAAACATGCTTGCCAATGCGAAACAACAGACTCTCAAAGGCAGAAATTGATAAGATAAAATACTATGACCCATCACTCAAACTCTATTGAGACGAATGTAGAAATAAGGAATACAACAGAGGTTGAGGTGGACGCTAAAGCGAATGAAATACGAAATAATCACCCAGGAAATGAAACCCAAGACTCTACCTTAAACACAACAAAATGTACCCGGAGTCATCTTCAATGACAATAAGTTAGAATTCCTTGAAAACCACGAAGCTGAAATCACCGAAGCGAAAAATTACGTCATCCAAGTACTCAGCAGAGTAACTTTCATACAATTGTCGGACAGAGACCAGCTCCCGAAAATCCATATGACGAACTCCAACAGGCACATCGTGAAAATATACAATGCTGCCCTGGAAACACTGTTAACAGATAAACCACCGGGAAACATCACAGAAGTTAACAACGTCATATACGCAACAGCTTGAGCAGCGATTCGGAAGCTTGAAGTCAAGACAATAAATAAAATTAACAGACACAGAGAACCAGCTTGGAAAACCAAACTGATTCGAGAAATAAAACAAATCAGATGTGAGCTTTCTATATTAGATGAGCTCACCAGAAACCCTAATATTTCCACACGTAAATGCAAAAAGATCAAGCGGAAATATAACATTAAATCCCTAATTGAAATTCCATCAACCAAAAAAATGCTGAAGCAGAAACTTCAGCTAAAGGCGCAGAGAACAAGACGATGCGAAAAACGTTGTAGGTTCTATCGCCAAAATAAAATATTCCGAACAGATCTTAAGAAATTTTACAGGGAAATTGGAATAACACCTATACATGTCGAAAGGCCACCATCGATTGATAATGTACATACATTTTGGGAAAATATTTGGAGCAGCCCAAAGGAATATAACTCAAATGTAGAATGGATACGGCGTGAAGAAGAACAACTGCTGGATACACCTCTGCAAAAATGGGGAAATATATCCACAGATGATGTTAGGCATGCTCTAACGAAATCCCAAAAATGGAAATCCCCAGGAAATGACAAGTTGCCCAATGTATCATCTCTCATCTACCCATGAAATTCTTGCAAAAACATTATCAACGCTTGTAAATAATCCCAATAAAATCCCGGAATGGATTAGTGAAGGTATTACACACCTCATACCAAAAACAACTGAAACAGACGACCCGAAAAATTATAGACCGATAACATGTCTCTCCACTACGTATAAGTTGATCACGTCTGTATTGACTAACCGTACTTATTCCTTTTTCGAAACAAACAGCATTCTCCCACTGAAACAGAAGGGGTGCAGAAGAGGTTCATATGGCTGCAAAGATCTACTTCTGATAAATAAAATGATCCTGGAAAATTGTAGGAGACGACACAGGAATCTAAGTGCAGCGTGGATTGATTATCATAAAGCCTTTGATAGTGTTTCACATTCTTGGATCCTTAAGACTTTGGAAATGTACAAAGTCTCCCCCGTTGTATTAAATTTCCTTAAGCACAGCATGGGAAAGTGGAACACCAAACTATACCTTAGTCACACCGGGGGCACTGCCATATCCAACCGTCTGAATATCCGACGTGGAATCTTTCAAGGAGACTCTCTGTCACCCCTTCTTTTTTGTTTATCCTTAATCCCTCTTACACATGAACTGAACAACAGTAGCTATGGTTACAAAATAATTAAGAAAATATTCAATCACCTATTCTACATGGATGATCTCAAACTCTTTGCCAAAGACGACAATGAGTGGAAAGGCCTCCTCAATATTCTAAAATACTTCAGTGACGACATAGGTATGGACTAGATAAATGTGCAAAAAGTTAAGGTAGAAATTACAGAAACACCCTTAATAGATTTAGATTTTTGCAACAAAGATTAGGGAACTGGAGCATGATGAAGCTTATAAGTACCTAGGAATTAGCGAAGGAGATGGCATACAACACGCCCAAATGAAGGAGAAAATAAGAAAAGAGTACTACAGGCGTGTACGTCTGTTACTACACAGTGAGCTAAACACAAAAAAACAGAATATCAGCCATAAACACATTGCCTGTCCCTGTGGTGCAATACAGCTTTAATGTCCTTAACTGGACCATAGCTGAAATTAAGCGAATGGACGCCAAAACGAGAAAGCTTCTCACTTGCTATCGCATGCATCATCCCAAAGCTGATGTTGATCGTCTGTATGTGCCCAGATCCGAAGGAGGCAGAGGATTAGTTCAACTAGAACTGTCCTACAAAACTACAACAATTGGCCTCCAAAGATATTTGGAAACTACAGAAGACTGGACGATGGTATGCGTCAAGATACATGAAAGTAGTAAGCGTCTTTACTATGTAATGAAAGAAGCCAACAAATTCAAAATGGAGTTTCAAATGGGCGTAGAGATGCTACTACAGCACAATACACTGGCTGAAACTGCAAAATACCTAAAAAAGGCAGCAAAGACGAATGCAACCGACCAGTTACAGAAGCGATGGCAAGATAAAACGCTTCATGGCCAATACTCTGCCCGTACCAAACAAACTGACGTAGACAAAACCCGTACAAATCAGTCGCTACGAGTGCAGGGTTGAAAGCGGAAACTGAATGTTTTATTCTTGCTGCGCAGGACCAATGCTTGCTAACTAGGAATTATCAAGCACATATACTAAAATATTGTGTCAGCCCAAAATGCAGATTCTGTGATAAATATCCAGAAACGATTGATCATATTGTATCAGGTTGCACGAAGTTGGCACCCACCGAATATAAACCCCGACATGACAGCGTGGGCCAATATTTGCACTGGAAAATCTGCAACTTCTACGGGAAGGAAACTGAAAGAAACTGGTATGAACACCACCCACACCCGGTTACGGAGATAGGACCTGTTACAATTCTATGGGACTACACAATACACACTGACAGAACAATCAAGGCCAACCGCCCGGATATTGTTATTAACGACCACAAGCAAAAACAGTGCCTCCTTATTGATATGGCAGTCCCTGCTGACTGTAATATATCTTTGAAGATATTCAAAAAGTTGTCAAAATACAAGGACCTTGCAAAAAAAATCTCGAAAATGTGGCATATGGGAACATCAACAATCCCTGTTGTAGTTGGAGCCCTAGTAAAAATTGCAGTAGACTAATTGAAGAGATAAAAGAAATCACGAAAATGTGGCATATGGGAACATCAACAATCCCTGTTGTAGTTGGAGCCCTAGGAAAAATTGCAGTAGACTAATTGAAGAGATTCCTGGAAGTTCATGCCTCAAGGAGATAGAAAAATTGTTCTGACAAGTACAGCCCACACTTTACGAAGGACTTTATCTATGTAATTTTTTTTTTTTTTTGTTAATGGAAAGTGTCATGACGCCATTACTAACCTTAGGTTCCTGGGCGGGACCCGGAAAGAAATGTGTAAACGCCAGAAATCAAAGAAAATAATAATAATAATAATAATAATATCCACATAACTTAACTATATTATTATACCCGACTTCAGATAAATTTAATTTTACAAATATCTTGACTTGTGTTAGAGGCCAAAGTAAAAATATCTTGGTAAATCCAAAATAAAAACGTTTGGCTTTGACATTTTGATTTTAATATTATTTATATTACAGTTCCAAGTTTGAATATAATTGGAAGCTGATGAGTTGACTAGCAGTTGCTACAACCGATGATGCTAGATCTTGTTCATCAAAGGAATTATTACAGTACCAGCTTCCTTTTCGTCCAACAAGAATTTAGAAAGAAACAAAAAGTGAGATTACACATGAGATGAGAAAGAGAATTGGAGTTTCTTGGGAACATCATGAGACACTCACAGAATATTTTGAAGGCAAATGGGACAGAGGAAAATAGCGCGTAGTCAAGCTAACACGATAGTTTACGTGGATGTTAATACAGGTTTTACGAGAGATAACCAAAGATATAATTGACAGATACCTACAAATGAAAGAAAATCGTGGAGAACTATGATCAACCTACAGGTAAGCAGAAGAATGTCTATATAAATATATTCTTAAATTTCCGTAAAATGAATTACGTTTACATACATACATATATATATATATATATATATATATATATATCAAGAGAGGAATACATAATAAAAATCTAATATATTGACATTTATTCAAATATGTACTAATTATCAAATATGTGTTTTATTTGTTGAAGAATATACGTCACGATTTTATAGGATTTCGAAATCCATTTCCTTAAGAAGATCCTAGTTTCATTCCAATAATCGATGAAGGAATATTTTAACTAAACTAATCTTCATTTTTAATGAGGTAACTGATGATGAATTGATTACATGACTGAAACATAAAATGGTCGGAGAAGTTCATATTATGCATTCGGAATAATTTGCCGTCCTGAAGTCTTGATAAAGTAGACAAAAGTAGAGTGTATCATTGTATTTCAGACATATAATCTACTACACACACACACACACACACACAGACACACACACACACACAAACATACACACACATACATACATACATATATACATATATATATATATATATATATATATATATATAACTTAGGCGTGGATTCTCTGATTGATGCCAAATCCGTCGAGTTCTTGTCCCGGCTTGAACAAATCAGATGTCTAGCCACACTGATGAGCTGCGATACATAGGAACAGGCATGAGTATGGATGACTGTTTATGGTTGAGCACTCTAGGTAATGGGTAATTTTTAAAACAGTGACTGCTTCTACTATTAACGCATCGCTCTACAGTTATGAATTTAGCGCTATTGGCTCTTGTCGTTTTTATATCTAACACATATAATACATTAAAAGTTCCCTTTCTCTGCCATGCGTCAATAGCTTTATGGTGGGTCCTCTGACTGATACAAAATCGGTCGAGATTCGATCCGGTTTGAAGCCACACTGATTTTATTATGACACTTTATAGACTGTGTGATACGATAGACAATATATCACAGGGAAATCAGTTCTTAATATCAAAGCGTTTACGATTCTGCTTAATACTTCTATAGGATATATACAGCGAATCAGGTTTGTGTGTGGATAAGTCTCTATCTCTATCTCCCTTTCTCTCCTCTCTCTCTCTCTCATTCTCTCTCCCTCTCTCTATCTATCTATCTATCTATATATATATATATATATATATATATATATATATATATATATATATATATATATATATATATATATATATATATATATATATATATGTACACACACAATACAGACACACAAACATACACACTCACAGTGAATATATATATATATATATATATATATATATATATATAGTTTATGCAAATTTAGGTAATCCGTATGGGTAGACCTGAGGAGGATGATATCCAGAGAGCTCAATGTAAAATTCAGAGCAGATATGTTTGAATAAAAGACAGACCTCGTTAAGATTCCATGTAATAAGCTATTTCACCATAACCCCTTTAACAGGGTTCTGGATCATCAGACTTTACTTCCAAAAGCTGAAATGAAAAACGAAACGAAATTCACTCGTTTTTTACGGACCTCATCAAGTATACGTAAAGTTAACGAAGTGAGGATGTGAGGTGGGAGAGAGGATATGAGGGTGTCATATGTATCATTTTAGTTTCCTATTTTAACCCCAGTGTTTCGGCTAGATGTTGCTCAAATTTAACGCGTCTCGTCTTTAGATATAGGTGGCTAAGGGGTGAATGATAAGAACGACATTAAAGGAAGAAGTTACAACAACCCCAATAAATTACATTTGTGTGTGTGTGTGTGTGTGTGTGTGTGTGTGTGTGTGCGCGCGCGCGATGAGTAAATTATTTATGCAAGAATGAAAATCACACTGACATCACATTTTGAATGATATCTTTACCAGAATTGCACAAAAATATCTGTAAGTACTAAAGAGTAAATGATGCTTTCAAACAATTTCGGAATCTCCTGTAACTCTTCTGAAAGTTTTCCTCATTTATATTGATGAATACTGCCATCATCCTTACCTTCAGTTGATGTTTGATGTTTCAAACATTTGTGTTGGTCTTACGTTCAACTGCGCCCCACACAAAATAATCAAGTGGGGGTGCAGTCTGGGGAGTTAGTCGGGCAAGTGTAAAGGGCGATGTGGTCGCAGAAATCGTTTGACAGCCATGACTGCGTCCTCCTGCTTGTGTGCCCTGGTGAAGAATTCAGTTTTAACATATAGGTTGGTCCAGCAGCTACATGCTCCACCCAAGGCCGCACTACCTCATCAAAGGCACTTCATGAGGCCCTGTGGGAAGATGACCTCACAATAACTAGTGATTACTCTAAACACCATCGTAATCATCATTAGACTCATCTACCTCTATCTGAATTCTCTGCACCGTCTTAAAATTTACAAATAAATCTCTGAAGCGTTTGTATTGGAGCTTCCCGTGCGAATGTCAAGCAGTAGAGCCTGGCGTTTTTAAATTTCTGGCGGAGTGAATTGCATCATGGTGCTATTTTCTTTAGAGACGGTGCCCAGCGCGCCCTACTATCCTGGGCAGTCGATAAAATTAAAAAAAAAGCAATGCGCATGCACATAATTGAAAGCTACAATTTATCCACCGCGCCCTCTCTCTCACTCTCTCTCTTATATATATATATATATATATAGATATAGATATATATATATAGAGAGAGAGTGACAGATATCGAGATCACGTTGATGAAAAATGTGTCAACACGGAAAACGATAATAAGTATAATAGAATTTATTGTATATTATTATATTAAATATAATTATATTTATTTTATTTTATTTTCTTAAATATAATAAAATTTACTGTACATTATTAGCACTATGTAAAAAAATTAGAATGATGAAGAAAGAAGCTATAAATTGGAATTTTATTAAAAAAAAAATAAAATTAAAATATATTTTTACCAAAAACCATTATTAATATTAATGATAAAAAGAAAATAACTATCAAATTCGATACTGTTAATGCTAATAAATATAAGAATATTTGCTGTTCATTATGAGAATATTATACCAAATGGAAGCATGGAGAGAAAATTGGTTATAAATCTAAATTTTCTTATTGAGAAATGACAAATGAGTGACATAAATTCATAGTTTTAAGACCTCTTCTCACTATAATTCGATTTTCTGTAAATGTCTAATAATGTAGATTAAATATTCTCTTATAATCATTATTGTTGCTGTTGTATCTATATGTATAGAATTTCTTTTAGTGACTCATTATATACATATGCATACTGGTACATAAACAGGTATATTTGTGTGCGTGCGTGTGTCCATTGTAAGATTAATAAGAAACAAGGAGTGAATATTATTATAATTTGCTTTAACCACGTTGGCAAATTTCACAGCGTCAGAAATTAAATGA
The DNA here is from genome assembly GCA_903632075.3 of Acanthosepion pharaonis. Classification (NCBI taxonomy): domain Eukaryota; kingdom Metazoa; phylum Mollusca; class Cephalopoda; order Sepiida; family Sepiidae; genus Acanthosepion; species Acanthosepion pharaonis. The sequence continues at coordinate 324,828 of CAHIKZ030005300.1, forward strand.
ATAAGCAGTATAAAAATTGAACGAACTCAAATAAGTTTGGATTCGAAATTGAAATGTAGGTGTGATACTTTTTTTTTTCTCTCTGCTTCAGGCATTCAATTATGCTTCTCTGTCAATTGATAACAGGCATAAATGATCGTCTAATGATCGAGTCAGCTGTCAAATGAAGAGGATAAATATTCGGGAAATAGAACGAATATGAAAAAATCATCAACACAATTTATGTCATATATAATCTAAAGTCCTAAATATAAACTAATTTATCTGTGGAGGTTAATAAGTTTTAGCTACATTATAAACGGTGAATTTATATATATATATATATATATATATATATATATATATATATATATGTGTGTGTGTGTGTGTGTGTGTGTGTGTGTGTGTGTGAAAAGTGTATATAAATATAAATAAAAATATATATATATATGTATAATTATTTACATATTATATGCGCGGTACTTATTAGAAATCGCTCAATATCAGAGATAGAGCTAACATATTTGGTTGGCTAGATGTGAGTTTGTGACCCTGGGTTTCACGCTTTAGCCATCGTCAGTTGTCTGACTATCACACAGCATGAAACCCAGGGTCACAAACTCACATCTCTATATAACCAAATATATATATATATATATATATATATATATATATATATATATATATATATATATATACACCAGACTATAAAAAAATATCTTTGCCGATTTCGGAATAAGATGGGAATTGAAAGCAAGACAACGGCCAGCTTATCTGATGTCCTCATATAATCTTTTTACGTTTTCATATATTACAGATAACTAACAAATATATATGCTCTTTTCCAACGGGATCAGTTCCGCTGAATTGGACATGTATACCGCATGTCGGGTGTGAGGATTCCAAAGGTACTTCTGTACAGGGAAAAGGCCACCGGCAATAGGGCACGATGGCCAGCTAGCCTTCGCTTCTAGACCGTCTAAAAAAGGAACATGGAGGTAATAGACATGGGCATCGTGAGATTGTAAGGCATTGAAAATGATCTCTCTCGCTATAGTTGCAATTTATAAGGAGGAGGGTAAAGAAGAAAGGAGATGCTGGGAGAAGCGTGGTCGGCGGAAAGAAAACAAGAAGGTGATATCAGAGTTGAGCGTCTTCACATTGATCAGTTGCAATCGAGGCTGTCGCTCCCGTGCCGGCCTGTACAGCCATAATAGTTGCTTTACCGACATCAGCAGCTGAGACATAAACCTCTTGCATCAGATCTCATATTTCTCGAAACCGACAGTTTCAACACAACAAATATATATCAAGGAAGTGAAAGGATGAGAGAATATATTCACAGCATAAATAACGAAGACTTGGTAAGCGGTTATCGATCCGCGCTCTTCAGAGGCAAAACGGGGATAAATAAGTTTGGACAGTGGCTAAAATTTTGGGAGCGAAAAAACACTATTCCTACCAGGGAACAAGCGGTAAATTAGACTGATTAGACTTAATTGGCCCAAGGATTAAACTGATTAGACTTATTAATTGGCCCAAGGATTCTCAGATGCTAATCGGAATGAGCTAAAGCTAATTATGCTGAATAAAAATACGTGTTGGATGATGAGGTAGAGATCGGATTATTTACGTGTTCTGCAATATCGTAGAGGGTGGTATACACAAGCGTGCGCCAAATGTCACACTGTCTTCGATGCATTTTAGCTGGCAAGTGCTGGTGAAACCTAGTTTCCAACCTCTGATTATTTCTCCCAATATATTCAACATCAACTGTCATTTGTAATTAAAGATAACTGAACGGACATGGCGTGGTGGCAAAATAGCATTGCCGATTACAGCATAAGTTGGGAATTGAAAGCAAACAGAACGTCCAGCTTATCTGATGTCCCCATATAATCTTTTTACGCATTCATATATTACAGAAAACTAACAAATGTATGCTGTAAATCTGTGGACGGGATCCAGTGCTAATAATTGATACATTGAGTAATGGACCACAAATAAAACGGATTCGATGATTGGAACGACCTATGGAATAAAAATTAATGTAGCAAAAGCAATAATTGGATGAGCAGAAAACAACTGTAGTTCAGTAGAATTAATCGATAAAGATGGACATATAAATACAAAAAAAAACACACGCACTCTTGCGCGCGTACATTCACACACACACATATATATATATATATATATATATATATATATATATATATATATATATATATATATATTATTCTTAAAACAGGGAACATTGATACTGTATTCTTTTGGAATTATTAAGTCGGAGTAAAAAATAATCTCTAATAAATGTTCTTTCAATATTAACCGAATTGCGACACTAATTCTACCGATGCATCTATAGATATAGCCAAGGATAACATGATTTGCGGAACAGGACTTCAGACGTTTCTCTCTAAAACGAATGACCGTAATTTACCTAACAAAAGGATGCTATTATTAAGGCTATTTATCATGTTGTGGCTATAATGTTTCCAAAAATATTTGAATGTTTTTTAGTGGAACGCCATGGCACTTATTATTCTTAAAACAGGGAAACTTTTATTAACGAAAAATTGGGATACAAAAGGATCGTCTCGACTAAAAATAGAAATTTAACGTACCTTTCATTCGACGCTTCGTCAGAAGAAAAATCTTCGGAATTAAGAATTTGTTTAAGCATTTCACCCCAAGCAAGGCGGGAGTACCACAAGAACGCAATGGATTACACAGAATGGGAGTAAGAGTAATAAGGTGTGACAGAGGAAAGGATGAAGTGGGCGGGGAATTAGATCAAGCCACCTGAATATGTCGATTGATATTGCATTTGAATAATTGAAGATTATATCTATCAGGGAAGCAAGTAAGACGAAGGGAGTTCCACAAACGGAAAATGCAAGACATGAAGCTATTGGAGTAGAAGAGACGGTTACATTTAACAGTTTCGACAGTGAAAGGGTGGGACTGAGATGCAAACATAGTAGCACGCTTAAAGTCATGCAGTTGCCGTTAAAGTATTTGTAGAAAATATAGGGGGAAGTGACGACACATCTATGAGAAAGTGACTGTAGACGAGATGCCAGATCAAGACCAATCACGTCTGAAGGTTGGACTCAGGCAGGAAAAACTTTCTGGCGCGACACATAGAACCAAATTTCCTAACGGTAGAGGAAGCTATTGACTCAATGTATTTGTTCCATCTTACGTCAGCGGACAGTGTGAGACTAAGAAGGCACAGAGAAGTGCTCTCGTGGAGTTGAGCATCAGACATTCGAATTGGTGGCAGAGATGGTTCCCTGTGGTGAGTAATAGAGAGCAGTTTTGTTTTTGAGGCATTAAAGTTTACTAGCTAATTGCTGTCCCAGTCTACAACCTATTGGAGGTCATTTTCGAGAATAACGACTACGTTAGTTTTGTCAGCGATACCACAGTTGCTTTTGAGGCAAGACTAAATACTGGTATTTCTATAGATAACTTCTTTGGTACTGATGACATCAGGAAGATCTTTAATGAAGATCAGAAAAAGTGTAGGACCCAGTATAGAGCATTGTGAAACACATTGTTCTTGTGAAAGATACGGGGGGAATCTGTTAAGGAAGATCTTTATTATCCGTTTTGACAGAAAAGATTGCATTGTCAAATAATCGTCATGAAATTTCGTATCCCAGAAGATATCGTAAAAGGCTGGCATGCCAAAACCTATCAAACGCTTTATAGATATCTAGAACCAAGCTTCTTCTTTATTGTGAATTGCTTGGTACACAAAGATATAGCCATGAGCACATCAGCGGTAGATCGGGCAAAGCGGAAACCATATTGCATGTCAGAGAGCAGATCATGGATTTTTAGGTACTTAACCACTTCGAATTTGATTAAAACTTTGAAGAATTTACCGAAGGTGGTAAGAGACATATAAGACGGTACTTAGAATGGTGTCGAGGGTTCTTAAAGACAGGTACAGCAGATGATGACTTCCAACAGGTTGGAAAGCAAGATTCGTTGAGGCCGTAGTTAGATAGGTCGGAGATGATAGGAGCCATTTCAGGAGCAGATTTATTCAGCAAAACGACCGGTATGCCGTCTCCAACGCTAGCTTTATCCAAATCTAAATTAGCGACGATGTCCAATACCATCGATGGGATTATGTGCAACTCGCTCAATAGAATCTCATTTCTAGCGGGAATCGAATATGATTACAACGAGCGCTGAGATGGATGAGAATTTCCAAGCAAAGCATTGAGCCTTATTCGTTGAGGAAGTCAGGACCGGAAATTGATTGAATAAACGAGGTATTGCGGATTTGCTGTTGTTTATTACGACCTTGCAGAGATGACAATAATCTTTGAAACCGAATTTCAAAAGAAAACAGGCCTCCTTTCAATTGGTTTAAAAGAGTTAATGGAAAGTTAACAAAATTTAAAGTTTCCCAGAACGAGAAAAAAAAAGTCGCCAAAAAGTCCAGTTTGTGTTTCATTTCCTTCTGCTTAAATAGATCAGGACAATACGTGTTAAAAAGAACCTCCTCCAATCTGTGATGATGGTGTTTCGTCCTGGTTCTATGCAGCAGAGAGAAGAACTCTGCTGGATAATTGGACCCAACGATGACAGAAACTCAATAAATACTCCCCGAATGCAGACTCATGAACCTGTGAGTGCCCTGACAGTAATGGATCATGTCTACGTACAGAGCCAAGCACGTACTGCGCAATTAGCACCTCCAGCTGTCGACCGTACACCGACAACTAAAACGATAAATAACTAGACATTGTTGATGAACGCACAAGACATCCTTACGAATACAGGGGGAAGCTCTTTCAGTCGTGAAGATATACCGTGTAAATAAAGAAATGGAGCAGTGCATGAGCGTGTGTAGATCTCATTCGCGCACATACAAACTTACTAGATTCCATTAGAAACATATAGGAAGAAAAAAGAAATATAACTTCATCCACCTGTAGAAAAAGATGAAAAATAATGGAAGCTTTAATAATAAAAAAAGCAAAAGCCAACTCTTAACAATATTAATTAAGAACAAGACCACAATGTTCTAAGCGTATTCGGAAATTAAAAACATCCCTACAACACACTAAAACATGCACATAATGCATACACACAATTAAGCTTAAGAATTGAATTATCCCTAATAATGGCTAAACGTATAGACGAAAGCGCTCGGTTCTATAAAAAAATGGAGAGTTTTTACACTCTCTTTGTCCAGAAAAGAAACCGCTTGTTCGAACGCAAGAAAAATTAAATTATAAGCTTAACCGTACTACCTTTTCCATCTTTTTTTTTAAATAAAACATGCATAAACGAAGTATTGCTGCCTAATTATACAACTATATATAAATATATATACACACTCACACACAAACACTCACGGAGACGGGCAAATAGAAACAGGGGCGTACGCCCACCCGCGCTCACACACAGACACACACACATACACGCGCGCGCACACACATACATATATATACACACACACAAACACACACACACGCACACACACACACACACACACACACACATATATATATATATAAATATATATATATATATATATAATAATTTTGGGGGGCAACAATCCGTCTTTCATAAAATATTATTAAAGAAAAATAAGAAGGTACTGTGATTTATTTTTAAATTACATTTTTATTAAAGTATTTTTTTTATTAAATTTGTATTTCCTTAATAACCAATTATATATATATATATATGGACTTATTCAAATTTTGGCTCAGTAAAATTACAGAGTTCAACTTCTATGGGCACGCATGTGTCTACAAAGACCTGTGGGTGTTGTGCAAACTTTTAGTCACAATGAATATATGGTTGACCCGTTTTACACGAGTGGTTCAGATCAGTTTTAGCATGTTTCCCCGAATGGATAGCGAGGTTTTCTTTATTGTGTGCGACAAAGCCACATTTGCAAAGTAATCATTGAATAGATCAGCATTCTGACAACATTCTTTTAACTTTGCACGATATTCGAGCCAGCCTCGATCAACGCTTCAAAAGAAATACACGCACGCACGCACGCACACACACGCGCACACACACACACGCACACACACACGCACACACATGCACACACACACACACATGCACACACACACACACACACATCGTCATGATTCTTTCAAAACAACTTGAAGTTAATTGTAAACCATGTGACTAACTGGTTTTTGCAAAAGTATATATTAATTACTCCAATTTTATTAATACCACAAGTTCAGGAATATTAATTAATTTTGAAAGGTACGCCTTTCATAATTTGCACACACTTTATTCATATGTATCCTCGACACTCCAAAGGAAAACGCCTGTCAGCGTATGATTTTATTCGTGAGATCGGCAATGAAATATCAAAAATAAACGAAATTCAGAAATGAAGATGATTTGCCGCAGGTGTGATTTGGGTAGGATTTCTTCGCTTTAATGCTTAAATACCTTATTTTCTGTGCGGTCTTTAATCCCTGCAGAAAACCATTCAAATGGTAGAATTGCCAGCCAACGGGCATGCTGATAGCAGTAACATAAGTGCACGTTTTTCGGTTATATTATGAAGTCAGCTAAAATGTTCACAAAATTACATTGTCCAGTTTCTTTTCATTTATTTTCCTCGCGAGTGAGAATCTCAGATTTTAGAAGAATGGAAGCGATACAGATCCTGTTGTAACCGGCACACGTTTTTCATGCCATTAACTGTGGTGCAAAGAGCGTTATTGAATTGATTCTCTACTACGAATATTCTACTGAAAGTGAAACATTATCTTAATTACAATTTGAATGAAAACATATCTTCAGTTAACGTACAATCTCTAATGAGTTATTGCCTTAGAACATGATATACCCAATGAGAATAAAAAAAAATAATTTGAAATTATATATATATTTAGGTACATCTGAAGTGATTTAATTTGCAATCATATATATATATATATATATATATATATATATATATATATATAGTATATATACTTGTTCATATATATATACAAATGTATATATATATATATATATATGTATATATATATATATTTGTATATATATATATATATATATATATATATTGTGTGTATTTATGCAGCATCTTTTCATTCATGCACGTTTCATTAAATAATATAGACAAGTGTTGTCTATTTATTTTATGTATTTGCAAAAAAACAACATAGTTTATAAATTAAAGTTCCCTTTGGGAGAGAGTATCTCCAACGAATTAAATAATATTTATGTTGGTCACACCACAAACTCGCTTTCACGACGCTTGACACTACATTTTAATGAAAACTCTAACATGTTTAGGCATTTAAAACAACATGCCTGCCCGCACACACAATTCCGTAAAACATTTGTCGAAAACACAATTATACTTCGACATGAAAACAATAGACAAAAACTAAAAATCCTTGGAGCATTATACAACAAACAGTTAAAAACCAACCTAAACAAAATCAATTATGGCATCTCTACAAATATTCTTAAATGTCTATAATTGGTAACAGAAGCCATTGGTTTATACCAACTGCTTCCCATACTTCTACAATTCACTCTCGTGTGGTCATATGTGACGTCATGAGATGCAGTGCGATTTTCGCTTCTAGCGTCTTATATGCCCGTGTTTATCGTTGCTTAGAAATCATCTATGTAAATTTTGACAGACTATCATCACTCTATTGTTTAATGTAATTGACATCTTTGGTAATGGTTACGTAAGCCGAAAGCTTCGATTGTATTAAAAAAATGGATCAATATTGTGAATTTCTTTCTTCGTTCAACGATAATGTTATTTAACTTATACGTTACGAAAAACATTTACATAAACTATATACACAACACATATATGTAATATTATCATATTTTTATTATAAAATATTATAATAAAAACATTTCAGATCTATCGTTATAAAATTTATTAATACTATAGTCTATTTTTATTGAACACCTTTTAAAAAAATAAATGCTTTGAACATTGGATTTTTACACCATCTGCTCTCTCTCTCATATTTGCGCATATATATATATATATATATATATATATATATATATATATATATATATATATATATATATATAAGAGATATCATGAGTTCTGTCGATATATACACGTACACCCACACCACACACATCCACATATATATATATAGGCTGGGTATACATTAGAAAATTACAGACTAATGTTGCATATGACACAGTCAAGTAATTTCATTATTATCAAATCAATATGTTTCCCATAACTAAGGCAGCTAAATGGTAGTCTACCCATACGTAATTAGTTATTACTTGTTATCATTAAGAAATTAGAGTTAGTTGCATTAATAGTAAAATTCTAGTAATTGTCACTGCAGGCGTACTTAATATTTTTTTTTTCATATTGAAAAATTCTTAATATTTTAAACAGAATATTTTGTTTATGTATTTGTACCATTATCATGTTGATTATTGGTTAAATTGAATAGGGAATACCTACATGTTTTATGAAATATTTTGCAGATTACTTACTGGAAATAATGTGTAATCTTGTGGAAATTGTAAAATATATTTTCGGCAAAGTTTTTCATTTCACTTTAAAAATCCATTTTTGAAAAGAAATTAAAACAGTACTTTTTTCATGGTATAATTTCTACTTAATTGCGGCTCAAAAAAAAACTGCAATAATGGAAAAATATATATAAATATAATTAATTCATGATATATAATAAATTTTTTATCATACGAACTAAAACTCAAATAGGAACTTAACGACGACAATAAGCCCCGTTTGTCGAAGCATTGATAGACACAAATAATAATAATACATTTACTTCATCTATAAAGTGAATGTTCTGAATATTGCAAAATAGATATTATACGTAACTAAATAACCGTGCAAAAGCAAACTCCTCAACAAGAAAGATTTTATAAACTGAATTAAATAAATTTAAAATAAAAACGTCATTAATAATGATTTCCTATTTACACCATTCATAAATGATGTGGGACCAAAGTTGTGACCACAGAAGGAAAACACGGAGCCTGGATTAGATGTAAGAAATATATATTAACAACAGGTTACAGAGATGGTGTAAGCGGAGCTTACTATACGTTAGTGTTCAATACTGGTAGTCGTACGCGGCTCTCTCAGATTCTCTATCTCTCTTTCTAGAGTGTTGTGTCGCATAATTTATATAGACCTGGAAGAGTCTATTGTGTAGGTAGTTCCGGTCTCACAATACCCCACTTCCAAGAGTTTTCTTTTTGAAAAGGAGAGAAAAAAATAAAACAGTTTTTCCTCTTGGGATTTATTACGAGCGGTTGAGTAAATTTCCTTTTTCCTTCCTGAGCGTCGCACTTCAGGAGAGACTTGGGTCTTCTCGAGATCGAACTCGAGATCTTGATGCGTGAGCCACTGCTTTTCGCGAACCATCTGGCAGTTTATGTAAAATGCAAGCACCCATGTCGTACGAGCTTGCATCACTTGCGACTATGATGTCGAGAATTGGGTCGTAATGAGTGAGGGAGAGTTCTGAAGTAAGAGTGTTCTTGATCTTCTCGAATGCGTCTTGGCATTCCGGGGTCCATGACCATGGTTTGTCCTTTTTTAAAAGTTGGTTGAGAGGCCCTCTCAAATTTTGCAAGTTCTTAATGAACCCTTGGTGAAAGTTAGCTAGGCCGAGGAAGCTTTGTAACGCATGAACGTTATCTAGGGCCCGCATGTGTCTGATCGCGTTGGCTCTTTCTGGATCCGGCCGACGACCGTCTTTATTTATAATGTCCCCTAAGTATATAATCTCTGCTAAGAAAAAGTCACACTTTGCCTCCTTAACCTTAAATCCGTATTCTTGTATCTTTTCGAATACGTTTATTATATGGTTCAGGTGCTCTCCCGTAGTTTTACTAGTAACCAGGATATCATCTAAATAGGCTGTTGCGTAGTCAAGATCGCCCAGCATGGCGTCCATGACCTGCTGGAAAATTGCAGGCGCAACCTTTACTCCAAAAGCCAGTCTATTGTATTTGTACAACCCTCTGGATGTTTATGCAGAGAAATTTGGAACTTTCTTCTTCCACCTCTATCTGAAGGTATGCGTCCGAGAGGTCAATTTTAGAAAAAAAGATTTTCCACCATTGATTTTATTGAAAATTTCTTCAGGGCTTGGGAGAGGTTAGTGGTGATCTTGCAAGGCATCGTTTAACCCTGTGGAAAAATCTGCGCATACTCGTATTTGATTGGACTTCTTTTTTACATAGACCGTAGGTGCTGCCCACTCGCTGAAATCTGTTTTTGACAGAATACCTGCTTGTTCCAGTCAATCCAACTCTTTGTTGATTTGCTCCAGAGCAGCGAAATGAACATTCCGTTTCTTTTTGGAAACCGTTGTGCACCATCCTTCACATTGAACTTAGATTTCATTTTAGTACATTTCCCATGGCCGCCAGAAAAAAAAACCTGGGGAAATTGGTGTTTGAGTTCCTTTTTTAGATTTACCAAATTGGACGTTGTACTTTGTATCTTGCGACAAAATATACTCATTGGGCAAACCCAAAGATTGAATTTTTCTATCTAATCTGTTCCAAATAAGTTAACTGAAGTTTTCAATACATAGGCTTTGAGCTTTTTGGTAACTCCATTTAGTGTTACTGTAAGTATTACCTCACCTAAAATGTTAATCTTTTGGCCAATTACGGATTTTGCTGTTTTATCCGTTTTTAATAAGGTCGGCTTTTTCAATTTTCGCCAATACGCCAGTTAATGGTTGAAAGTTCGGAACCCGAGTCAAGCTGGAATTTAATGGAATTATTGAAAATATCAAACAGTTAAATATTTCCTTAAATTCGTATCGGTAATATCGTCAGATTCAGCTTGCCTAAATTTATTTTTGGGTTTTCTCGATCTGTTGGCATACCAGCACGAAGTTAAAGTATTCCCACTTTTATTGCAGATTTTACAATGTTTTTTGTTCTTAACTGGACAGAATTTGATCCAATGCCTTTTACCACAATGGTAACATGGTCTGGGCGGTTTCTTTAACCTATTTGGGTTTTGGTTACTGCGGAATTTAGGACATGAGATTTGCCTTTTGTCTTTTTGAGGGGAATAGGAGATAGACTTGCTTCTGATTTTATTAATCTGAGCCACACCTGATTATACGATAGTGTTTGAGTCACACTTTTCTGATATTAATCGTTGATAGTCCTCTGCCAGTTTTTGCAGAGTCAATCCTTGTTCGTTCTCAAGCTTGGTCAGTACCCGTCGTCTGACTTCGGCGTCTTCTGCTGATACAAGACCTTGTGCGAAAATCAAGCACTTGAAATCATCAGCAGTCAGTTCGGCGAGTTTAAAATCATTAGAGAGCTTGTTTACCGATGCTGCAAACGTTAGAAAATCTTGCTGGTTGTCTTTGACTGTGTTCAGGCATTTCCAACGTTTGTGGAACAAGGTTGTGTTAGGCCCGAATAGTTCCGATAGGAGATGAATAATCTCTGAAAAATCCAAGTCATCGGTTTTCTTGGGTAGTATGAAGTCTACGAACCTACTATGTTCTGTAGTTTTCTCAATAGTAGACGTACTTCTTTTTTTTACTGAGCCATTGTTCATAGTCTACGTAGAACATATCTTCGTAGGGCCTGTAAAAAGCCTCGAACGTTTTGTCGTTCTCTGGTACGTATTCAAAGGTTTCCATTGACTTGTAGAGTGTACTCTGGGAGAATATTGTATCTTTTTCAGAGTTTGAGACTTTTAATGCATTTACGAGTAATTCTTTAAGTTGTTTCTGTTGTACTTCAGCATTCTGAAGCGTAATTCTTTGGAATTCCATTTGTTGTTTATGTAATTCCAAAAATAGATGTTGTTGTCTTTCTTCTGATTTCTGTTGCTGATCCAAATTTAGTTTTAACATTTGGTCAACTGCTTTTTGAAAATCTTCCATATTTAAAAATTGAAAACGTACCATATTTAGACAAACAGAAATGGCAGCGATTTTTTGTTGCTTTAAAACCCGTGTACCAAGCGGAGGTACACAAAAAAATCTTGATAGTTTTTTTGTTTTTTTTACACAAAAAAAAACATGGACAGACAATTAGTTAAACTAAACTAATTATGTCTTTAGCTTTTTTGAGATTCCGTGGTTCCGTTAATTTTAACGTAATTGTATCAATTTTCACCACACTTATGTATTTTTTCTATAGAGGTACCAAAAAGAGAAACTCGCTTCAGTGAATTTGAGGGGAGAATAATTTTATGCACGAGTTCATCACAGTTACAAAAAAAAGAATTAGTTTTTTTCTCGAAAACTTGAGTACAATGGTAGTACTTCGCTCTTGTGTTGTCAGTTTGTTTTATGAACAAACTGTTATTTTGTGTGTGTGGGAGTGTTTAAGAAATCGTTCTCGTAATGTTATTTGGACAGACTTTAATATTCTGTAGATGTCGAATCGCTAATTCGTCAATGCTCTTTGGTATCGGATATATATATATATATATATATATATATATATATATATATATATATATGTTTTTTTTATATGTAGACGCTGGGTGTGGCATTTAAATCGCTAATATAGTATTACCAGCTTAATTGCTCGTTCAACACTACTGTGGGAACGCGTGGAGTTTCTGTGTATTTTTCGAGTACTCTGTCGCTATTGATATGGGGAGAACGAAATTCTCGAATCATTCTGTCGCCACTGATGTGGGACTGGCAATTTATTGTGGTTTTCGACGTGAATCCGTTTCTCGAATACTTCGTCGACACAGATATGGGACTGGTAAGGTATTGAGGCTCCGCTGTGAGTGCGTTTCTCGAATTCTCGTCGCCACTTATGTGGGGCCAAAGTCGGGACCATAGAGGGAAAACACAGAACACGGATTAGATGTAAGAAAGATATATGAACAACAGGTTACAGAGATAGTGTAAGCGGAGCTTACTATATGTTAGTGTCCAATACTGGTAGTCGTACGCGGCTCTAACTGTCTCTATCTCTCTGACTCTCTGTGTCTAGAGTGTTGTGTCGCATACTTAATATAGACCTGGAAGAGTCTATTGTGTAGGTGTTTCCGGTCTCACAACAATAAAAAAATTGACTATTTGGAATATTAATATCAATAAAAACGAAAATAATAGATTCTTTTATAGCTAATCATATCACGCTACTATAGCATAATTAAATTCATTGTAACCATACGATGTAAGAAAAAATCGAAAAAGACTCATAAACATTAATATATCCCCCACTGATACATGTAAATATAAAATAAATTATATATTATAATAATTTTTTTGTAAATATAAAATAAATTTTATATTATAATAAATACTGGTTATGCGTACGATAAGAATAGTAATATATACTGTTTACTTACAATATGACATTCAGGATTCATTGACCAAACTCTCAATGTTAGAGATGGTTAAATTGATAAAATCTTTTTTCCTTCCGGAAAATATTTCTTTCATGTTTATAAAAGGTTTAACCCTAATTCCAGTATTGATCGTGGTTTTCTTTCAAACGTCAATATCTTGATGTCTTTATTTTCTCTTTTATTTAGATGTGTCATCCATTTTTGTGATTGCTCATATTGTAATCCTCAAGTGATATCGCTACAGTTATTGGCTATATTTCTTTATCTGTAATTCTCAAATTTCAGTCCACGAGGTTTGTGAAGAAGGGCCTCAGGCTTCATTCTTAGAATCCGTTATAACCATTAACCAGAGAATACAGTTGAAGGCAGATGAAGGTCTACATGTTTTGACTTGAATAAATCTTATTTCAGTCAGAAGGCCCTAATGGCAAACTTAAATTTTGCATACTTATCTAGCAAAACACAAAATCACACGCACGTACGTATGTGCGTTCCTGTGTGTGTGTGCGTGAGTACGCGTGGAATGTGATTTTTCAGATATATAAAGAAATAGATATGACAGATTAAATGTGTTATTTTATTTTCCGACATTATTTTCCGGAGAGAAATGATTCGATCGTCAGTGTAAGATAAATGGATAGATTCCATCAACACCTATCATATTTAACATTATTTATTTAAGGTACCTTAGGAAAAATGATTATAACGTCAAGTAAACTGTAAATACGTGTTCCATGCTAAAAATGATTACAAGGTTGCAGAATGAGGACTTTTGCTTATGTTTAATAAATCGTAACCATTATTAAAGTCTAATGTATTATTGATTATGACATTTCCAATTCTCTACAGAAAGACAGCTTTAAAATTATCATATTATTCAATATCACTAAATGTATTCTGAGGTAAGTATTTTTGCTCTCTATAATTATTCATATTGATTATCTATCTATCTATCTATCTATCTATCTATCTATCTAAATATATATATATATATATGTGTGTGTGTATCTATCTATCTCTCTATATATATTTATATATATATATGTGTGTGTGTGTATCTATCTATATATATATTTATATATATATATATATATATATATATATATATATATATATATATATATATATATATATATATATATATATATATATATATAGGGTAGAACTGTCATTAGAACTGACGTCTACAGAATAGGTCGATGTCCAGATTAATCTGAATAGTGTCATTAAATACTAAAGCAAACAGGAAATTATATATATATATATATATATATATATATATATATATATATATATATATATATATATATATATACTAAAAAGCATGCCCCGGCGTTGCCCCGTGCTTGATTCTAAAATCGTACTACTCATACAACAATCGCTATCATTTGACTTTAAATATTTTTGCCCTTCCTTGCCTTTAAAGAAGTGCCATTTGCTGATGTTGCTACATGCCTTACTTCTTGCCTATCTCACACTGAGAATTTTTTCTAAGCTCCATTCTAAACATTATTACGAAAAAAGAACTAAACAAAATGAACACAAAACGATCAGCTTTAAAAATGGATTCGTAACTGGAAAGACCGAATGAAAAAAAGAATGTTAACAACAAATACATTTTCACACCGAACCCAGTTTGCGTTGAGTTTAAGTAAACAAATCAGCCAATTGTAGTAAAGTGCCATGCAGATTTAAATTTTTCCCACTTGTGACGAATGCAGCTATCGAATTTTTTGCTTGCTAGCATGCTAGTTAATAGTGGTGTCAAACAGCTGTTGGCTCTCACTCTTGTCCATAGAAACTTTCTGCCTATTCGTTGCAGCCACCTATAGGCTCTCACTCTGGCCAGTACAAAATGGCCGCAAACTATATTAAAACTGCCGTAGAAGCAAGAAACAATCGATTATTTCTACTATCGATGGTAGTTGGGAAATGCAATGTAGGTCTTGGCCTTCTGCTAATATGGAGCATGTGCATGTAAATTTTGGTGCAAATACGTCGAAAATTGTGCCACACACACATTCACACACACACACACACACACACACACACACACACACACACACACATCACACATCCTCCTCCCCTCTCTCTCTCTCTCTATATATATATATATATATATATATATATATATAAAGAAATATGTTATATAGATATATATATATATATATATATATATATATACACGTGGGTGTGTGAATTATTTATTTTAGTTCATTAAAACATGATAAAATCGCTATATAATGGCAATTATGCTTCAACACTAAAAATGTTACTCCTCGGAAGATGTTAAATCACTGGTGTGTAAAAGTTTAATTTAATTTCCCAAGCAGAATTTTTTAATTTTCCCAAACAAGATCTGAATATTTATAACACTTGTACACTTGAGATAAATTTATGATTTTGCCTAGATATTTTCCAGATAATTGCAGATGTTTGGGGAATTTACCACCGGCGTAATTTAGTTTCACGCTAACTTTTCTTAAGCTCAGTAGACTATGCAAAGAGCCTCGACAAAGTACGCCACAGGGACCTGCTGGAACCGCTCAGCAACCTTGATATATTCGGGAAAAAAATCAGAATAATCAAGAACCTATACTGGCAGAAAACAGCATGCATGCCCATAGGGAAAGTGTTTAGTGAATATGCAAAAATAGAAAGGGGCGTGAGGCAAGGACGTGTCTTTTCGACTGGCCTGTACAACCTATAGAGCGAGGCAATTCTGAGAGAACTAGAAACCCTACCGAGATTTAGTATTAGCGGACACAATCTTAACAACATACGATACGCAGATGACACAGTACTGATAGCAGACAGGAAAAGGAATTTAGAAAATCTCCTACAGAAGGAAAGTGTGGTGAAGGGACTAAGTATAAACTAAACGAAAACATAAGGCATGTACATCAGGAAAAGGATGGCTCCGAAATGCGATTTGAATTTTGGGGACTCTAGAATCAAACAGACTCAGAAGTTTAAATATCTGGGAAGCGTTCTGACAGAGGACGGTAAATCCGACACTGAGGTCCGTAGACGTATTGGGACGGCCAAGTATGCATTCCAAAAACTGTGCAGACTATTGCGAGACAGGAGGATTTCTTTGGTAACGAAGAAAAGATTACTGACCTGTTACGTGACATCTGTCCTTTATGGCAGCGAATGTTGTACGATTTCCTCAAAGATGAAGAGACTCGAGGCGACAAAGATGTGGTTCTACAGAACGTTACTGGGGATATCAAGGAGCACGCATGTGAGCAACGATGAAGTCATAGATGGAATGCAAATAATGAGGAGGCTTACACTTAACATCATCTGAAATTCCTGGGAGATAAAATGCGGAAGGAAGGCCTGGAGAATCTGATACTTTCGAGTTGAATAGTGGGAAAGAGCGACAGGGTAGGACAAGGCATGTCAAAAATAGGGGCCTTAACTGAGTGATCTGGAGTGGGAGGTGGCAGAGGGAAGGAACTTGTGGTGAGATGCAAGGGATAGAGAAGGTGGATGGCCATGATCTCTTACGTCCTAAAAAAGGGCACGACATATAGAAAGGAAGCGAGAAACTAGATTGGCTATAAGGTCTCATCAGTTTGCAGTTGAAATCGCTAAATCTTGTCTTACTTACTTTGGTAACAGTTCCTGGAAATCTTTTAGGACGTATTGCTTCCAAGGTGACATTGTTCACAAAAGGTTTAAATGGAATGACAATCGTTTTTTACGATCACATTAATTATTGTTATTTTATTGTTCTATCTCCTTAATAGTGATTTTCTCATGATCTCTAACACTCAGTAAAAATTCTTGCGTCCTAGCGTATTTATTGTTTTGCTTTAGTTGAAAGGTTAAAAAAGTAAAATATAATACATTCGCAAATGGAAGTATATATTATTCTTTTTTACCAAATCATCATCGCATTAACATACTTTCCTGCGAATGAAAGATAAGAAATCTTTCAGAAACTAAGTGGCGAATCTTGAATAACGTTATAAAATAATTTCAGATATCATCATTATTATTGATATAATCATCACTTATTTATATAATTATATCATATATATATATATATATATATATATATATATATATATATATATATATATTATTGTATATATAACTTTCATGCGTGTGCGAAGTTTTGCATTAATCTATTTCCACGTTAAAAATGTCTCCGTGAGTCATTTTTAAATCCTAAACATCATCCCCTCTATTTTTTTATATATATATATATATATATATATATATATATATATATATATATATATATATATATATAATATATTATATGAATTTAACATTTTTCTTTTAATTTTACATCATTTTTTATATACATATATATGTTGTGTTGGCTTAGGAATGTAGTAATTCTTCAGGAAAGGTGAAAAAATCTTGGTCGCAGATTATATTTTGATATAATTCGATAACGTCTCTCAAGACAATTTTCCGTCTAAGTAAATTACTTTCTTTTTTTATTAACTGTGGCATTATTTAGATCAATGTTGTGAATGCAAAAAGGAATTTATATACAGCAATTTATCAAATACATTTGGTATACTTTTGAAATATATTCAACCAGCACTTTCATCTAAAGAATGCCATACTCGTTAAAAGAGTAAGTGACTTGAAGTTAAATTCTATCTATCTATCTATCTATCTATCTATCTATCTATCTACATACAATTATATATATATATATATATATATATATATATATATATATATATATATATATGTGTGTGTGTGTGTGTCTGTGTCTGTGTCTGTGTGTGTATGTGTGGGTTTTTGCTTGTTTGGGTGGATGTCTGCGTGTGTAATTTAGGATAACCTGTATTTTATCTATATATTTAAATAATACTACATATACGTATATATGTGTGTGTGCTAGAGCGTGTGCATCACATTGGTTGCAATCCAATTAATTTTATGTAAATGTATATTTTTTATTTCATTACACTACGGTTATGATAATTGTTTTCTGTTTTGCGAGTAGCGTTTCAAAATAATATTTCCAATACTTCATAACAAATCGTTCAGAAAGTTCTAATCTCTCATGCCTATAAACTTTCCAACGGTTGTTCCAAACTAATGGATACACTATTTATAATTCATCACACGATGTAGTCTGGAGCTACAAATTCAAAAATGTCAAAACCAACATCACTCGATGAATTCCAACACCAGCAACAACAGAAATAGTCATTGAACGTACGTAGAAAGGAATATATTATACAAGATATGGACTATCCTCTCTATGTTCAGAAACAAAAGTTCTACAATAAAATGTCTTTCGATACTAGAAAGAGAGATAAATGTTGCGAGGCAGGCGAAGTTTAATACCTTGAAAAGCTTACGAGAAAGTTGTTTTTTTATTCAACCGAGAGTAAATCCAATACACTGTTACCATAACTATTATTAATGTTTTGAAGTTTCTATTTTATTTTGGCGTGCATTATGCTTTTTTCGATATTAGATATTCGATGCATCAGATCTTCATCCGACAGCATGAAGCTCTCTCGTGCATCTTCTTGCATACTTATTTATTGTGAATATATGTATGAACATTTTTTTCATAAAGTGAAGCTAATTATATTGAGTTTGGCTTATTTAATTTGTGGTAATGATTTTACATTCTATAATTTGTTGTCGACAACTGACAAATGAACACAACTCATATCTATAGATACAAAACAACACGCACAAATCTCGTTGATAATGGATTATCAAAGCTCAGAACTCTCCGAAGACATTGGATGAATTATGTGTAAATAATCCCTGGAAACTTGAAGAATGTATACCCTTTATAATAGGTACTATCGTGATTAATGAAATTATCTCGAATAATCACGGTGATCCTTGATCAAAAAATTAATTTTGTTATTTCATCTACTCTGTGATATGTCCTTTTAGAACCCATGCTGCCATGACTGTCCAAAGATTCCTGTCTTTTGCATCGCTCTATAAGTCTTGTCTTTTCGATATCATTTTCAGTTTTTGTTCTGCCATTGATTTATAAAAGTTCTTTAGCTTACGCGCTGTTTTCTTATGTACGTTTTACCTTCGATATATCCTCTGAGTGTAAAATATTCTAAGCCTTGTTTCCATTGCATACTCCAGAATATTCAATTGTCTCTTTTTGATTCTAAGTATCAAAGCATTTTTGTTTCCCTTATCCCAAAATATTCCTCGTTATTCACATACTTATTTCATGATATTCTTAGCATCCTTCTATGGGACCGTGCTTCTGTAGCATCAAGTCTCTGCTTCCTCTGTAAAATGATTATCTAGCATTCATTGCCATAGAGGAAGAACGACATTGCATTAAATATTTGCATTATTTTCTTTAGTTTCTAACGGAATTTCAATGTTTCTTAATAATTTGTTTAGCTTTAGGAAGGGTTTCTTCCCTCTTTTCAATCAGCTATCTGATTTCGGGGCCACAACTTGTTTCTCTATTGAATCATTCCCATTTGAAATGTTATGCTTTCTTGACATTTTATTCTTTCTCCAATTCTTAGTTCACTGTTTGTATCTACATCTTGCTGACAAATCGCACATTCTATCTTCTTATTATTGACAATAGTTCTTTCTTCTGGCTTTCTTTTACAACATTCTGTATGAGTTTCTGCAGGAGCGAATCCATATCTGCTCTCAAATTTATGCCATATGAATATCCTAGTTTCTTCAATTTGTGATCGCAAATAATAGATCCTACAATGATTTCTAGTTTTCTCAGGTTTGTCTCGCTGTGAAGGTTGAATAGGTCAGTTGAGATGACATATTCCTGTCTTACAAATTTCTAATATTTTTTTATATATTTATGGAATTCATTTACTTTCTGTAATATGGTCATTTGTTCATATTTCATAATTGGATTATTCTAATATATTTCGCAAACTGATCAAACTTACATTAATACTTGATGCATTACCATATCAAAAGAGTCTGCTTAATCTAGAAATCCTGGATGCAATTCTTCTGCGTTTCTATTTGTATTTTTTCTATATATTTCTGATCATAAATACCGTATTCCTTATATAAGTTCTTCTTAAAAAAATACGCATTGTTCTTGTTCTATTTTCAGTCTAATGCTGCTTCACGCTCTACTCATCAGATTCTCTATGATACATATCGTTATGTGGTTCATTAGGCCCATTGTTCGATTAATGAATTAATTTTTGGAGTTCAAGGAAAGTTTTATCGGTCCTTACCTAAAGTAAGGAAGATAATAAAAGAAATCGATATCAGAAATGTTGATAAATTGATTTATACATGTCTTCATCGTTTCATAACTTTTTTATATTTAAAATTTTCATTACAACAGTATCGTTAGCAAAGGCATATACATATTTTTTTGTTATAAACACTTGAACAGATTTTCGCAAAGGGCAGTAAACTAATATTAACAAAGAGCAAAACGTGATTATAATCTAGCAATCTGAGACTTTATAGATTTTTATTCATGCATAGAGTTTCTTTAGAATAATCTCGCATTCGAGTATTTGAAAAATGAGACAAACAAGCCCTCCCACCAAAAAAAAATATTGATTGCTTTGGAAGACATCTTTAAATATCACGGTCTCCATAGAGTTTTCGTTAAACTTACAGAATATCATTTCTGCTGAGAAATCTCCAACAACAGAGATATTTTTGGCACATCTTCTCATGCGAAGACGGAAATATTATGCACCACTGGAATTATCTAGGCGCTCGTTTGCTCAATGTACTTCCCTTAAGATCAAGCACTTAATTCAGACATATATATGTGTGTGTGTATGTTTGCGCATGCGCGTGTATTCAGGGGACCATTTATTTACCGAGTCTATGTAAGCTATTTTGGATAATAATTTACATTCCTGGTGTTTACCGTCGACGTTCTGGGATTTCTTATACTACAAGCTTATTTTAGTGACTGCAGACAACATATAAACTTCAGTGGTTTCGACGGTTTCCAATATAACAAGCATGGTTATCACAAGATGCAAATATACAGTAAATTTAAAACTTTATACGCTATCTGTTAACCACATTTAGGATATCCATATCGATGAATAACGTGTAGAAATGGAATGGAAGTTCATAGCAAGAAGTTAGAATTGAAAGATTTATATACAAAAAAAGTTGGGATCAAATATAGAAAAAATTTGGATTGGATAGCGACAGAATGTAAAAAGAGAACAAATATGAATTATTATTAAGAAACAGACAACATTAAGTTTCCATGAAGATACTTTATTTCCTTAGGAAAGTAATTTGATCCTAATTTATTAGATCGAAAGTTTTCGCACAAATAAATGGGTGAAAAATATTCCAGGCATATGAATAATTCTGTGTTATTATTTTTTAATTTATGCACACATTAACCCTTTCGAGAGGTACATATCTCCTTCACCCCATCTGCCAGCAATTCAAATCTGCCTCCTCAAACAAATGGTCGAACTGTGGAATAAGTATCAATTTCAATCCTAAGGAAATAAATTATAATCATCATGAATCTTTTGAAGTTGACTGATTCTTATATATATATATATATATATATATATATATATATATATATAATATATATATATATATATATGTATGTATGTATGTATATATGAGAGAGAGAAAGAGAGACATGCTATTTGTCATACGGCAAGTTTTTGTTTTCCTTGTCTCTCGATATATATATATATATATATATATATATATATATATATATATATATATATATATATATATAAATATATATATATATATATGTATGTATGTATGTAGAGAGAAAGAGAGAGAGACATGCTATTTGTCATACGGCAAGTTTTTGTTTTCCTTGTCTCTCGATTGCGTGTAGAA
This sequence comes from Acanthosepion pharaonis, assembly GCA_903632075.3. NCBI lineage: Eukaryota > Metazoa > Mollusca > Cephalopoda > Sepiida > Sepiidae > Acanthosepion > Acanthosepion pharaonis. The sequence goes on from CAHIKZ030005300.1 coordinate 346,969, forward strand.
ATTACCTTGAGATGTTGTCGTTAATGAACGGATGTCACGAAAGATGAACACTTGCTGAACAAATACGAGGAGACCAGACAATTACACAGTCAGAGAGAGAAGCCAGACACTCACTCATTCATTCATTTATTTTTTTATATTTTTGTGTATATATATTTCTCTTCCTTCTCTCCTCCTCCACTAACATTCTATTTCCTTATCCTTACTTTTTCCAAAGTTTCATGACTTATCTTGAAAGTTTGTATAACTTTTTAATTTTGTCCTTCATATTATTTTGTTTAATAAATTAGATTGTATTGTTGTTCTATATTTGTAGCTTAATTATATTATATTCATCGTAATTATATTATAATTGTATTATATTTATATTTTATTACGTTTTGTATTCTCATATTTCTGTTTTGTAGTGTATATTCTTTTTAAATGCTTCTAATTTTTAAATCTACTATTCTCACTTCTTTTTTGTTTTATCAAATAATCAAATCCTTTATTTTCTCCTTTGATTTTTATTCTCTAATCAATTTTATTTTGTATTCATTTCATGAGAATATAAATTTAAAATATAAATCAATTTATAACTGCTAAAAATAAGGTAAAGTAAAAATTAAAATTTTTACTTACTTAAAACAATTTTTATGCATTATTACATTCTATCATTCTTTCCATAAAATCCTTTCTTTTTAATTTTGCTCAGTCTACCCTAATTTTTTGTTGCTTTTCTCATATATATTCTTCATAATTTCTACATCTTGATTCAAAGAGTTATTAGATACCAATAATTATTGTTTTTATTCTTACCAATTTTCTGTTTCAATCGCTCATTATATCATCGTAGAACAGGTTTCAATAATCAATATCACCTAATCTCCCTATTGATACATTTTTCAATGTTATGACATCATTATACTCATTCCAATAATCATTCCTTTATTCTTATTCTGCTTATTTGAACAACTTCATTTGCCTTTCAATATATTCTTTAGAATTCGTCATTCCAAGTAAACTATATTGCGTCAACCATGTTCACTAACCAGTTGGATTAAAGGTTTTGATGAACCACGAGAAGACACGTAATAACTACCCAATATTACACCTCTGAAACATTAATTAATGCGTCTCACTTACCTTTTGAGCATTATCGATTGTTAGATAATTAGATTAAATTTAAATTATATTATTCTAAAAACCATATTTAGTCGTCCGTTGAATTAATCTGGAATTCGTAATTCAAATAATTTTCCCATTGTAAAGTTATGACCGATAATCTGGTCTCGAAAAATCCGGGGCACACCTTTATATGCATATATGTAGTTCATTTTCTCCTTTGTTTAATTTTTTTCATTTCATTTAAAGGTATATGAAAAATATTATCAAACACATTGGCTGTTATCAATATTAAGAGTTTCGTATTAATAAATAACACCTGACACGAAAGAAGATTTTACCATTTCTCTTTCTTTGATATCCTCTGCTAAACATTTACGAGAAATATGCACAACACGATAAATTAGTAATAATGATATCTGTCTATATTTCTGAGATGGGGTATTGTAATTGTTTACATTATTAGAAGAGTTGCCCTCATCTTTATTGAAATATTCACTACGTCTCGGCCGTCGTACGTAACTTCTTCAATTGAGTGGAATTTCGAAATGAACCCTTTCTTTCGTCCACCGCTGTAGATCGTTCTAGTTTCACGTGGCATGCCACTTCCGGATATCGCAGTAATCTCCATCTATTTCAACTCTTCAAGTTTTTGTTTACAAGTACAATAGCCAGGTATTGAACTCACAACTCTCGAGTCATGTCACTGACTCTTTTTATCCCTTTGGCCAAGTGTCTATAATAATAATAATACTGTTATGTCTGCGAATGATATATATATATATATATATATATATATATATATATATATATATATATATATATATATATATATATATATATATATATATATATATAGAGAGAGAGAGAGAGAGAGAGAGAGAGTGAGAGAGTAGCTATTTATAAGACATTATTTCTTTTAATATAAACGTTGTTTATTGTGGGTAGATGTGTTTGCTCTCCCTATTATGTTCTGTTATATTTTAAATAATAAAATTAATCACGACCGGCCTAAATTGAGATCACCTACTAAAGAAAAAAATATGCTTTCGAACCTTTAGGGAAACCACTTTTTATTCCAAAGTCTGCCTCTGCCAGTTCGGCCTCGGACACCTGTGCGAAATGAGAAGTTTGGAATTATCTATTAAAGAAAGTACGTTTTACTATATTTGAGTCCTACGAATATATTTCGGCTCGCTTTATTTTCGTACACGAAATGTAAAAACTCGATAATGTAAACAGGGTATTTGGAAGCAAGTCAAACCCGTACTCCAAGAAAAATGATCACTCATAGTAATATGAAACACACACGCAGATAGATAGATAGATAGATAGATAGATGGAGTTGTGTCTTTGAATAGATATTTCTCGTTAATACATGTTTCCACGAAACTGACCGAAAATGCACATTAGTACAAATGTCTTTTCTCGGCTTAAAATTTTTAAATAATCGTCTTGGTTCCGAACTCTGTGGGCTCAACTGCTAACCGTTTTGGAAGCTTTAGATTTATTATGAACAGAATGTTTCCATAATGTTATTAACGTTGGTTTCTTGTATTTTATTAAAATAAGGACCTTTTGTGTGTGTGTGTGTGTGTGTGTGTGTGTGTGTGTGTGTGTGTGTGTGTGTGTGTGCGCGCGTTATCTGTATGACGAAGTGAGAATCAATTTTCGAACGACGCGTTTCGTCCCTAACGGCACCATCGGACTAGGATTGCTTACGGCAGCGACTCTCAACCACAGTGCCGCGACACACTAGTTTACCCGGCGATCCTCTTAAGTGTTCCGCGAAATATTTTCAACCGAAGAAGAAATGAGTGTCTGTTGTTCGCAGATTCTGAGAAACGTTGAAGAAATCGCGAAAATACAGCAGGCACATGTTTCAATCCTTGAAGAGAAACATTGAATTTAAGTAAGGTGATATTTGAGCTTGCATTTTTGAAAGCTATGGATTTATTTTATAGCTTCTTAAATGTATAATCATTAAATATTTTGCTAAGTGTGACGTGATATTTGCCTTAGCTCATAGGTGCATCGTTGTTTAAAAAGGTTTTGGAATGAATGGTTTACGTTGTAGTACTATCAACTTAATGGCACCTGGTCATCAGTCACTTATGTGCCATATGTGACACAAACTTAGGTGATCATGAATATTTCGATACATGACTGACGAGGCAGAATTTTTCCGCAGTAGGTGGCCACTACTTTCTGCGGTAGACGAGTTGCCATCCAAGTCTATAGAACCAGGTCTGCCCTGCTATTTACGCATCGCTGCGCGTAAAAGAAGAGGATTCATACCTTTCCCAACGGATATAGTACATAAGTTAATGTAAAGTATTCGAGTAGAATTCAAACTCCTAGTCATATAAAGTTCTAAGGGAGGAAACGCGTCACGCGAAAACGTTTTCCACATTATCATAAAGCTTTCTTCCAAAACGGCTCTTGATATATAAAATTGATATATCCTTATCTGTTATGGTCCGGTTCCTTGTACTACGGTGACAGTCCAAGGTAGAACAAATAAAGAAGAACTCAAATACGGATATGGAATAACACAGATATATTACAAACAGGAATATATACAGAGAAGTAGAAAGTGTTAGTACGAACAATCAGGTTTTGTAGTAATTGTCTGAACGCGACTCTGTTTCGGACTGCCTCTGACTCGACTGACTGACTTATGACGGACTTCACTCCAGATTTCAGACTGAACTCCAGACTTCAGTCGGAACTCCCTGCTTCCTCTTGAGGCGCAGTATTTATTACGTATGAAATAGTCTATTATGTTATTATGGGTAAGGTCTCATAACATTATCTCATTTACATTTATGTATGCATGTATGTTTGTGTGTGTGTTAGTGTATGCTTATTCAGGCGTCTTGTTAAATACCATATATATATCTTTCATAATTTTAGACAGTGCGGACGTAGGAATCAACACAGTATAATGATTGTTAGTGAAGTGTTTTACTGTGAACTTTAGACAAAGTGCAACTGGTCAATTGTGATATATATACACACACACACACACACACACACATATATATATATATATATATATATATATATATAGTGTTCATAATTTCAGACAGTGCGCTCATAGGAATCAACACAGTATAATGATTGTCAGTGATGTGTTTTACTGTGAACTTTAGACCAAATGCAACTGCTCCATAAAATAAATCACACTAATCAATAATAGTTCTTGATCTAGAGATCGCTTTGAAACATATAATAACATCAATATTCCGTTATCTGTACAAACACTTCTAATGTACATATTTTCGATTTTTCTATCTGTCGTTTCCTGTAATGAAAAACGTGATATTATTGGCATCGTCATTTGGAGGTGTTTTATTTATTTATTTTTTATCTTCAGGGATTTTAGGCTGGAAATCTACTAGAATCTTTGGTGATTTCAACAAACGGTCCTTGTGATTGATCAAATATTTCATGTGTGAAACCCTCGCAAACTTTCTTTACTAAAAAAATGTAGAATTTCAAATCACAAATTACTAAACTTTGTTGAAATATAACAATAGATTTAATGCTAGTAAAGTGAACAGTTTAATACTACATAAGCAGTAAAGTATTCTCGATATTTTTTATACGCTGTTCATCGGGAAAACTATTAAAGATGTAGTTTTTAATAAATGAAAATACTTCAGATCAGTGACTGCGGCTGGACTAAGAAATATGGATGAAAACCAGATTTCGTCTTTCTTGTCATCTGGTGTCTATCTCTAATCGCCCTGTGACTTGGTCTACTGAGTATTGGCTTCTTTTTATAAAAAATAATCGCAATGATCTGGCATTGATTTATTACTTGCCTTTCAATATTATATTCCTGAATCTTTTACTAAGAACGAAAAAAAATGGCCTTTTGTGGAATGCATACTGACTATGCCCCAACTATTTAGAGAAATTCGGGGAATAGAGAGAAGGCGGTGACATTCTCAAGTCTAAATAAGTGAAATGGAGAAAAATATGTATTTTAAATCTTTTCGATTTTACATTTTATAAAAGTATATTCAGCGATAATTATAATGTTACTACAATATTTTGTGAAAGTCTTATGCTTCAATACGTATGATGCTCACTGAAGCCCCGTAAAATAATCTGAGGATTATGAGGTCAGAGCTGATGTCGTTCCCCTGGGAAGCAACTCTTTACAGGATTAGATTGCTAGCCTCAAGATCAATGTTGTTGTTCTCCTACACTTGTTGCCATGTAAGGCAACAGAACCCAGCCTATCCTATGTACAACATTGATTACTATTTGACGACACAGGAATGGAATTTGCCCACATATATTTATATTTGCAAGACTTGCAAGGAATTTATTCTGCCACAGACGTAAGAATTATGACATCAGAACAATCAAATGGAAAAACCGTGACCATTTAACGAGTAGTTCTAGAGTTGTTAAACCTTTCAAATGTCCAAAGCGTAATGCAAACCATAATACCGGAGTCAATGTCTAACAGCATAAAGAGTGTGTAACAGCACACTTGTCTAATAATAATAATAATAATAATAACAATTGTCAATCTCACAAAAATCTGTAATATTTAAAAAAAAAAAAACAACACTAATCGAGTTTCTTTTTTCCAGATTTTCAGATGATACGTTCAGCCATCTTTATGACATTTTTCCAGGAATCACTGAAAAACCGTTTGAGTTTTTCAGGTAGAAAAGGAACAGATCAAAATCAATTTGTGTCAGCAAAATTATATCTTCCTTACTTAGTAATAGTTACAAGAAACAGATCATTTAGGTTTTCAGTACTTGTACAGATATTCACATTAAACATCCATCTTCAAAGACCATTCAAGAACCACCAAGAAAACAGGGAATATGTTTTACAAAATGGGAGCAGTATAGTGAAAATATCATCAGAACAGCAAGAGAGGTCATCAGTTTTTCAATTTAGAGTTCAATAGTGCTATAAAACTCTTGGAGAATTCCATTGGGATATATTTAATCATATTTAATCATGTTTAAGATACAGTATTTTAAATCTTAATCAAAAATGGAAAATTTTGGTGTTATACGATTTGAACAGTTTTGCTGTATGTGTGTACTTTCTGAAAATAACTAAATATGCACCTATGTTTTACAATTTCAAGACTTCTAAACGTAAATGCGTAGCATTAAATGTAAATTCACTAAAATTGATTATTAATATACATGTGTTTTATGCTCTAGGGGAACAAAGCATATTGAGATTCATTGAATCTCATAAAAAATAATACATATATATCCCCCAAAATATTGTTCTTAAGCAGTGAATAGGTTTTATATTCATTATGTATTCATTTATTACGTATTAAATAGCGGTAAAACCACTAATACAGTACTGCGCTTAAGGTTTTTTTTAACTTTTTCTTCTGTTCTCATAATGTTCTTATTTCTGGACATAAATTATATAGAAATTGACCGAATCTTCTGTATTTCCAAGCGCTTTAGGTTATAATATTAGTCAGTGTCAAATGCGATTGTATTTTTACATTTAACAAAATGTCTGGTATTTTATATATTTATATATATATATATATATATATATATATATATATATATATATATCGAGTTTCGGAATGGCTTATTTTACAAACACGGTTAGCCCATGGCGACCGTTTTCATAGTTGATGTATTTGGGTGTTGGATTTTTAATTCTTTTTTTTTATTAAGAATGTTTACATTAGTTTTTAGTCATTTTTTTACATGTGGTTCAAACTATTAAATATGTATTATCAACGATTAAGTTGCTGATGGATTTTTGAAAGGATTCCATGTATATTTGATGAAGCCTAATTGGGTTATGGTGAAACAGATGTAACAAAATAAATAAAATAGAAAGAAAAACTTAACAGTAGTACTTAACGTTTTAATGAAACTCATATAAAACTCTGATTGCTACACAAATAAAAAAATATATATATATATATATATATATATATATATATATATATATATATATATATATGAAAATTTTCTCAGAGTTAACCTGTAGAAAAGTACAATGTTTGTAAATGTAAATGTAAACACAATCCATTGTTTAGACTGGACAGCCATAGGAATTCAAGAGACTCGCCAGCCATGTGTGTGAATTAATGAAAAATATTAACAAAAGCCCTAATGTAAGCGGGTGCATATTTTGGAGAGGTCTTATAGTAATGGTAGGGATGTCTGTAGGCTGTGCCAGGAAGAAGAATAAGAAATAATAACGTATCTAGACCCAAACAAATCTGTTAAATGAGAGGTCTGAAATCATGTCTGGGTGTAGACAGACTAAAAATAATTATATTTTGTGTTTGTGATGAAAGTATGTATAATATTTTTTCACTCCCAATTCTGTCCTATTTCCCGGCAGTTGCCTCACCCCTGCCATTTTGTTGCACATCCGTTCATGCGCATAGAAATTAAGCTAATAAAAGGTTAGGAAATTGATTACCATTTACTGCCTAACGATAGCTCAATGGGTTTATCCGTGCAGGCGTAAATGAAAGAACTTGAGGTTTCTCAATAGTTAATGTTTTAAAAACTTTGCAAATTCGATTTCTGAGATAGTCTATCGAGCAATATTTAATATAACCCTCCTCTGGCCTGATTCAAATCAGCAACTATTAGAGTTTTCCTATTGTCTTTACACACACACACACACACACACACACACACACACACACACACACACACACACACACATATATATATATATATATATATATATATATATATATATATATATATATATATATATATACATAGTGGTCAGATTTGAATCAGGACAAAGGACGGTTATATTAAAAAGTGCTCGATATACAATCTCAGAAATCGAATTTGCAGTGTATTTAAAACATTAAGTATTAAGAAATTTTAAGATATTTCATTTACGCTTCCTTGGTTTCACAAATGGAGCTCTCCTTAGGCAGTAAAGAGTAATTAATTTTCTAACCTTTATTAGCTTAATTTATATGCGCAAAACAGGATGTGCAACAAATGGGAGGGGTGAGGCAAGTGTGGGTTAATAAGATGAGATGGGGAGTGAAAAAATAGTATACGTATTTTCATCCGGGTTCGTATAAACACAAAATATACTTAATTTTATTCTGTCTACACACCGACATGGTGTCATACCTCACATTTAACAGATTGGTCTAGATAAGTTATTATTTCTAATTCTTCTTCTTGGCACAGCCTACAGAATTCACTATCATTACGGTAAGGCCGCTCCACAATATGAACCAGCTTACATTAGGGATTTTAAAAAAAATATTTTATTTTAATTCACACATATGGCTTGCCAGCCTGTTGAATTCCTATGGCTGTCTAATCTGGAAAATGAATTGTGTTTGTAACATCTCCTTCAGGCTCCTTCAGTAAAACCAACTTATACCTTGCTCTGGCCATTTGCATCCATTACTTCCGATTCGTAAACATCTCCTTACGATTTACAAAATCCATGTAGTGGACATTTACTTTTATCCCTAGAGTTACATTTTTCAATATCAACAATACTTTGATGCACGCTAGCCTTGAAATTCTCGGCGTTATGTTTTTCCTGTAGTTTCCAAATTACTAGCGAGGGTGTATCTCAATGTTACTGTATTTCTATTAAAATCCTGTGCAATTCAGAACACTTAGGCAAGTGCTTATTAAGCAACTTAAAAAGCTTGCTTCCTATATTAGATTTCACCGCTAAATTAAGTTTTAGTGGTGAACCAAATAATGTTTCCTTTTTTCTGTCATTCCTCATTTGACGTTTGAATTCCAGTTCAATTTTATGCCCTCCTCATTCAACGCATTTTCGTGCTCTATTATTTCTTCATTAAACGTACTTCTTCTAAAGGAATTTCCTGGTCAGTCTCTATCCCTTTAAGGCTGTGCATGATTACACTCACAGGATTGTTAAATCCAGCATTCATATATCTCAATTTTGCGTTAAGTTTCATGTAAGTTGAAATACAACCGGTTTGTAGATTTATTTCCACGTCTAAATATTGGCCGGCATTCTTGTTCATATCGATCTCCTTTTCAAATTCGAGAGACTTGAAGATTTTAAAACGACAGATATTTTTATTCTGTCATTTACTCCTGTGTTATCCGGCATTATCAGAAGCCTGTCTTCCCTAAACAGGCTGTGGTTGTCTATATGGACTAATCTCTGGATCTTATTAATTCGGAAAACTTACGATTGACGAACGAACCGTGTGTTATATAAAGGCACCCTTATTTGATTTCTTAATCCATGTTCAATATTTTGGAATAAAACAGATTTACGACAATGTAAGATTATTTACCGATTCAGGTAGTAAATCAAAAAAACCTTTGCAAACTTCCAAAATCATAAATAGTCCACATAGATAACCAAGGCTTAAATAGTGATGACGAGCTGAGGATAGTTCCGGAAAACAGATGAATAATTGACAGAATAAAAAACAAAACAAAAAAAAAACTGTTTTTTAAGCTTTTCAAGATCCTTGATTTTGAAATTGAGTTCGATATGAACAAGAAACTCGTGAAATATTTGGATGTGGAATTAAATATACAAAACGGAAGCATTTCGCCTTATATGATAGCACCAAAAAATTAGGTTATGTCAACGCTGGTTCTAACAACCTTGCGAGGTCAATTAGGCACATCAGTAAAGGAATAGATTGCATGCTAGCCTGAAATTCCTTTTTTAGAACATTTTGTGAAGAACGAAATTAAAAAGAGTAGAAGTAGAAAACTAAAACTGAAATTCAACCTCAGATGAATCAACAAATAAGGAATGAAAGCAGAAAAGAAACATTATTTGGTTACTCACACCTCGGTTAACTAAGTGATAAAATCTAACAGAGGGAAAAATATTTTTTCAAATTTCTGGATAAGCACTTCCGTAAGATTTCTGAATTACACAATATTTTTATTAGAAATACAGTAAAATTAAGATACAGCTTCACTAGCCATTTGAAAACTATAGTAAAGACAAAAGACCAGGAATATCTAAGCTAGCATGCAGCAAATTATTTTTGATAGCGAAATATAAATGTACGCATATAAATAAATGTCAATTGGATAGAATTTGTAAAACGGAAGGAGTGGTGTAAAAAGTAGATGTATGTGATGAAAATGGCCAAAACAAGATATATGTGGGGTGTATTGAAGGCACTCCCAAAAAGATATGTTACGACGCAAGTCATCGTTCACATTAGAAACCCACAGGAATTGTACCCGACTGGCTCAACATGCGTGGAAATAAGGGAAAATATTAACAAAAGCCATTATGTAATCTGGTGCATATTGTGGAGAGCCAGGAACTACAGTAATGTCATTGATGTCTGAAAGTTCTGCCAGGAAGAAAACATAGCAAGAATAACCTATCCAGCCCCAAACGCTGTTAATTGACACGTCTGGAGTCATGTCTTATTGTAGACAGAAAAAAAAGTATATTTTGTGTTTATACGAACCAAGATGAAACCATCTATAATATATTCTCCCTATACTATCCTATTTCCACACTCTTTCCTCATCCTCCCCTTCTGTCACACGTCCTCTTGATCGTACATAAAATGAGCAAATAACGTATATCTATCTATCTATATATATATATATATATATATATATATATATATATATATATATATATATATATATATGGTTCTCTGTACACTCAATGAATGACAGCGGTAATGATTTGTGTCGATGCTTTGCTTTTTAATTTCCATGTATATTCAAGCAATATAAAGATTGATGAAATAAAATTCCTTCAGAAATGATAAATGGAATATATAGCAGTGGAACATTCATTAAAATAACAGTGATGCCGAAGTAGCTCTATTAACAAAATGCAAGATCAAAAATCAGTTAATGAAGCAGAAAATCAGATAATATGCCACTTGAGTAATATTTTAATCTGAATACTAATCACATTGTGTTAATGGAACAGGAATAGGAATATATTGCATGATTTCTTTAAAGACAATTTAACATAAAATGCAATATTTCTGTCAGAATTATATCAGGTTGAACAATATAAATTCATAAACGCTTATTCTGATGTGACATTTCTTAAACTTACGATACAAAGATGACTGGTAAAAACTCTTGGTTTCTTCTCAGTAGATTTTAGAATATTTCAGAATATAAGGAAAGGAACTATGTTCATACAGATTGAAAATTCTTAAATGTACAAAAATAGAAAGGGGTATATAATAAAGAAGCATCTTCTCGCCGTATTTATTTTCCTATATAACGAGGCTATCTTAAGTGTGAAGATTCTAGTAAGATGATCTGGAATTACCAGGATTTATCAGCATAATCAAAGATGCGATAGTGTTGCTGGGAGACACATAAGTCGTTGACAAGTCAATAAATAAAAGTGGGAAGATAGATCTCAACTCTCAATTGTAAAAAGATTGAATGTGTGCCATCAAGAGAGAAAATGAAGAAGCGAGCCTTGTAGTTGCTCATGTAAAAATCAAGCAAGTACAGAACTTAAAATATCTTTTATGGAAAATGTGACACGGATATCTGAATGCGGAATGGCATAGCAATAAGAAACAGTAAATACAACAGTAGATACAATGAACATACTAATATTGTTTTATGTAATGTCGATCCTCGTATATAGCAGCTAAAGCTGGGAAATTTCCACAACGATATTTAAGGCATTTGAGGCAAATTACAATGTGGTTCTACAGAAAGTTGATCAGAATGACATGGTCGGAAGATGTGAGAAACTAGAAAGTTTTAAGATAAAAGCAAAGAAAGATTCTTATACTAGGAATAAGGAGACATTTGAAATTATTTTGGGCAGAAAATAAGGACATACGGTTCGGAGAACTTAACACTAAAAGGACAAAGTTAAGACAACAGGTTGGTTGAATAATTCATTTTTTTTTGTTTTTTCGAAGGCTTATGAAACCATTGTGGGAAATTTAATACTGAACAAATTTCGGATTATAGGAATGTTCATAAGTTGTTCTCTCATTAATGTATTGAGCAGAACCGACACTGTTTAATTAAGGTGATCGAACCTGAACTTGCGTTTCCTGCGTTATTTAAGCGTAAACATAGCCAGAACCTGCATTGAGAAACAGTAAGCCAGCCATTTAATGTCCTGGACGGATGAAAAGAGAGAATACGACAACTAAAGATAGGACGTTGTGGAGAGCAGTAAACATCCAGGAATGCGCCACATCACGAGAGAAAGTATAAATTTGCAATTACTATGCGATCTGATCCCACTACTTAGTAAAGTGTGATTAAATTGTTTACAGAAATATTAGCTATGTCGACTTGGAAACTTTCTGTAATTCATCCCTTTTAGGCATTTATATAATATGTTTTTACGAAAGGGGGTAATGAGAATGTGATGTTGAATATATAAGTCCTCAATATGTTCTCAATCGCAGACTATTCGAGTATATGTATATAATAGATACCTACATAGAATGTACACATAATGAGAATATGCTCAAAAATATAACTGCAAACACTGAGGATGTAGGAACAGAATACGAGAAGAAAGAACTAAATATTAACTACAAGAAGACATAATACATATCTGTCAATTGGTTTCTTTACAAGAACTACAGCTAAACCTAAATGTAATAATGATGCTATGTCTTTGATGGGGCTGCATAGTGGTCATTTGAAGAATTGGTCGATTTCAAAAGTTTTTGGATAGTCTGTGGTTATGAATTATTTCTCATCCAAAAATTCCTTTCCCATAGGCGAAACATCGCAGGTCTCTTGCTGCTCTATTGCTATTTCCAGTGTTCTGACGTGCTACCTTCCTGGCTTCCTGTTATGGCAATTTACCCACGCAGGTATGAGCCCCCGCCAACTATAAATAAGGAAGGTGAATTTTCCAGCAGTCAGCTCTGACAGTCGGACCGAACATTCTTGCTGTGACACTCTCGTTTGTATATGTTTCTATTACTGTTTCTGTTAATATATGTTTAACTTTCTTGTGTCATTTCTGGCCCTGTAATGACCACAACACTTCCCCAGCTCGGAGATATGTACCTGGGGCTCACCATGCCTCGTACATAATAAGGAACTGAAATTCATGTCTTTTCTTACGCTATGCAACATCACCCAATAAGCCGATAACTTTGGATATATATTCGGCGAGGATTAGTATAAAGATTAGAAATAGCCAAAAGTTACAACTTCGGAATGATGACACTAGATTTAACATTATAATAAATGACTGGTGGAAACTTAATACGTAAACGACGTTATGGGGGGATAGCTGGAAACAGTATGAAAATTGGTTAATAAATTTGTGCGAATGGACGGCAGATTAGAGACAAGGAGTAATGATGAACATTCTCAACTTGCTTTGAACTACAATGGACAGATTGTTGTACAGTCATGACTTCATCATCCTGAACAGAGACGTCATAACGAGGATGGCGATTTTACTCACATAATTTATACATATTCACAAGCACAAGTTTATAAGGCTTCAATGGATCTATTCTCCTATATTCTACCTAGGTTACAAATATTTTAACTTCCCTCGTTTACATCTACACGTGTGTTTTGTGTTATAATACTATATCTGTTTATAGCTAGTGGGCGTTGAAATCATTCCTTTAAAATTAACGATCTCTGCAGCATTTTGCAAACTCTCATATGAGCCTATAGATAAAAAATTGTCTGAATCAATATTTTATATTTTATTTAAACTATTTATTTTGTTCAGATTATTATCATATTCACGACGTTTCATCCGGTGTAAAACCGTAACTTCTTCAGTTGGCTAAAATAAAGATTTCGGTTCCAAATCCCAACGTATATCCCTTGAAGAAGGCTTGGGTGTACAACAGCCGAAATGTAGTGAATATGACAATAAAGACAAAAATAGACTGAACAATGTAAATAGTGTAAATGATTATAATACCTCATCTCAATATATATATATATATATATATATATATATATATATATATATATATATATATATATATATATATTTTTTTGTTCATTCTAAAATGGGTTTCGAAAGATAAACAATAGAATCATACGATACATTAAACATTATCATTTCACTGAAGTAAAACAAGGACTCATGTTGTTGTGGATTCCGAGATCAAATTCGTTCTCCAATGACTGACAAACGCAGGAATTAAATATAAGAAATCAAATGTATTTACACAATAATACATAGGGTAATACTGTTAGTAAATCCAGGAACGCGGTTAGTAGCAATAACATATAGATATATAAAGTCTCGAAGTAGGACTTCCTTAGAGTCTACGTGCGTGTAACTGACTTCTACAAGCGGTTACCACACACTATTACTCTACCTCCAACTCAATCACAATCTCAGTCTTCTTACTATCTCAATCTGTATTCTGGGGCACCTCGGCGTGGTGTAATGGTTAGCAAGCTTGTCTTGCTAGATCAGTTACGACTGAAAAGTGAGTTCGACCCTCACTAGATACCCCATACTTTCGGCCTTGTGCCACATCTAAGTTATGCTTAGAAAATCAATATCTCAATTTGTATTCTGACTGACTCTGGTTATTTAACGGCAGTATTCCAAGTAACACTTTGATCTAGTCCACTTATATGAAAAAAGGGTGGACCGCATAACACATATGCAAATGAATGATGTGTAAATAAAGGTTTAATTTAGTTTAATGACTGAAATAATTTCATGTGCGAATACCTCTCCGAATAATAAACCAATATCTCCTTGTGTACTAGTTTGTAACAATATCCTACCGCTAAAATAACAATCAGCAACAGCTACACCAGAATCGATAACAGTTTACGATGTAAGAAAAAAAAAACACATTTTACTCATATTTCTTAACACACACAAATACGCACTCACACACACACACACACACACATATATATATATATATATATATATATATATATATATATATATATGTGTGTGTGTGTATGAGAAAAAGTGGGAGATGTGAGAAACATGAAAGATTAAAAAGAAAATGAAAGAAATGAAAAGCAGAAGGAAAATATAAACGAGGACCCAGCAAATCATGTGTGTTTCTGTTTGTTTGTATATACATATATATATATATATATATATATATATATATATATATATATATATATGTAGTTATATATTCAGATATTGATATCTATGTTTGTGTGAAGTGAAATATATTTAGGTAGTCAAAGTGATTTAACTTGTATAATTTTCTTCTGTATCTGTGTGATTGACAAATATATGTTATTTGATCAAAATGTATCATTATATCAACATTTAACAATCCTGACACAATGTAGATTATTCGTACATATCTCATGTTATTTTATATTCTTACAATTCCTGTACTCAAGTCAAACAGAATGTTTCATACGCTACGCTATATTATAATTCAAAATCCGTCTTATAATTTATATACGATAAGGAATATAATTTCCCTACAGTTTGAAATCATATAGTTATATAATTTGAAGACTCTGAAATATTTCGATTTCATTTTTAATAATTAAAGTCATTTTTCGCTGCATTACAAATAGCAAGTATCTTTTATCTTTAAATTAACTGTGCGCTAATTTTCTCAACGCCATCATTTTTCGGAAAATTTTATATAATTAAACCCATCAAATCATATCTTGTTTTTATTTAAAAAGAAACACGTACGTTTTTTTTTAATTCAACTAATCCCAGTCAGCTATAATTTCAAGCATTGCCGTTACTACCAATCAGTCTATTATTATGAAATAAACGTGTAAATTAATTCTTTTATTTGGACTGCAAAAGCATAATGTTTTGATATAAATCATATTTTCTTTGGAATAAAATAGAATTAACTCAAAATAACACTGAATTCACTTTATATTTTTATTGTTCCATGCAAAACATTCAAGTTTTTTAAAGGAAATCAACATAATGCTATTTATTCTGGTTTTCTTGGCCATCAGCTTTGAAATAAAAACTACAATTACCCTTTCAATTGGTGCATATGTACACTTTCTCTGACGTCACTCACTTCAACAAAATCTATTTTCATTTTCCAGCGTTCTTAATCTTTTAATTATGTTTTAATTGGTTAATTTCGTTCAATAATTACTGACAAGACCAAATTACAGGCACACTCATTACATTATTTTTTTATAAATTTCCTATTTCGTGATAAAATTTCGCTTTGAGTGAATTAGCCAAACCTTCATGTTACGCGTAAGAAATGACTTTTTCTCTAATTTCACCGTTTTGTGCATATATCAGTTTTTTCAATTTTTCTTCTTCAATATGTCGTGTCCTTTCAGGAAGTTGGCCATCATGCCTCTCTCCAATATCCTGACCTTTGTATTTCTTAATAAATTCTGTCTTTCTGTTATTTCTCCAATACCTTTTTCTGCTATATACTACTCAAGCTCGCTAGGTAGGATATAAGTTGCATTCATCTGTCCGTCTTGCCTTCAATCTCTCTTTGATATAAATCATTTTGTAAGTCCCATTTTCTCATTATATGCCATAGAAACTTCGACTCTTTCCGCCTGGTGTTATGAATAAGTTTCCTTTTTGTCTCTATTTTTTAAAACAACATCGTTGCTCGATGTTCCGTTTATGGTATCATCAACATCCTTCTGTAGAGCCACATGTCTGTTGCTTCAAGTCTTTTCTGCGTCTTTGAGGTGATTGCATAGCATGCACTGCCATATAGGAAGGCAGATATTACATAAGCGTTCAGTATATTTTTGTTCGTAACGAATTGCTTCTGTTTCTTAATTCTTTGTTTAGCTTTTGTAAGGCAACTTCGTTATCGCAATACGCCTTTAGATTTCAGTTATCGTACTTTCTTTCTTCTGTTAAAACACAGTTCACAGATGTTTAAATTTTTGTACTTGTTTGATTTTGTTATCTCAAATGTGGCGATAAATTTGTAGATTATGTCTAATTAAAAATAGTTTATCTATAAATTGCAAAGTAGATTCGTGTAGTAAAACAAATTAACACTGAAAAAATAGATAGAACATTTTAATTATAGATGATAACAATAGTTCAAAAATGTAAATAGTGTAAATAAGATGGATTAAATCGGTCATATCATATTAAACCTTTGAAGCCTGATCACCGCTTTACCGCCCAAGCGGTGGTACAGAAAAATTTAATACCCTGCCACCGGTTGAACGGTGGGTAAACACTTGCGTCAAATTTTGATATTGGATGTCTTATTTGGGTATATTGAGACACGATGAAATAATTCTAGTGATAATGTGAAGGCATGAAATATACTATCTCGCTGCGAAATATAGTGCATATATTTTTTGTAACTATTTTTATATCTACGTGGATCATTACATAAAATAATTTTCGAATTTTGATTCAGGAGCTCAGGAAGGCTATCAAATAGTCAGCAGTTACAATCCAAGTGAAGTCCTTGAGCATATCTGAATCCAAATCGTTACATATAGAGCATTTAGGAAAATATT
This sequence comes from Acanthosepion pharaonis, assembly GCA_903632075.3. Classification (NCBI taxonomy): domain Eukaryota; kingdom Metazoa; phylum Mollusca; class Cephalopoda; order Sepiida; family Sepiidae; genus Acanthosepion; species Acanthosepion pharaonis. The sequence continues at coordinate 364,485 of CAHIKZ030005300.1, forward strand.
AAATGTAACACTTAATAAGTCATATTATATTAGAAACAAATAACTCAATCAAAAAATGGATTTACTAAACAAGGGGTCACCAAATAAGGGCCCCCGGTGCGAATCTGGACCTCAACGTCAGTTTGTCAAGCTAGCCGCTTTACTGTACCATAAATGAGTTAAAATATAATTATTTATATGGAATTATCCATCGATTGTACTTTAACGTACTATAGAGAGAGAAAAAATTAAAATAAATGGAAGTAAAAGGCCAAAATATGACCAATATTTTTTTTTTATCTGACAGTAATATAAATTTTAGGAAAATCATTAAAATAAAAAATTTGTTGACTTCCGACCGATTTTGTGTAACTACCTGCAATGAAGTTCCTAAGAAAAGCGTTTACGAGCCTGCTGGAACACATATGTTTTAATTTGAATTGCCGTGTTCACACCATTTTAAAAAAAAAGCTTGATGTCAACGTATTTTGTCATATATTTTGCCTGAACTAAAATATGTAAAGTCAGCACATGTAACCAGGTTGACTGATGAATATTAGAAAACATTTCACGAGGATGGATGCAGCAATACCAAAAGACATATTAATTATATCTTAAAAGTCAAACGCCAGTTTTAAAAATCTCACAAACCATTGATGCTGCTATTTTATGAAATTCGGATATGTGCGCACTTGATGTGATGTAACTAGTTTATTGCTCTTGTCACCTACTTAGATACATTTTTGTAAATAGTTATGTTTGTTGTCTTTATTTCAGTGTATTGTATTGAACAAAATGTTTACCAGACCCGCACTCGTCATTTTCTCAGTTACCTGGCCCTCTGTGAAAAATCTTTGGTGACCCCGGGACCCAATAATGAGAACGATAACATTAATACGTTAGATATAGATTTTAAGAACAAGGAATATCTACAGTATACGTCATTTTCAAGAGTGAATTGCAAATATAGAATCCAGCATTAAACAAATGCATTTTTCCATGGATATAGTATACATTAAAATAATAGAAAGAGACGATAAATTCAACCCAAGCGATTAACAAGAATAAAAAAAAAACAAAGCAACTAAAATGTATAGTTGTTTAAAATATCTGACATGCAAATGTACAATGTATATGTAGGTGCACTGAACATGGTTTTACATAGAAAGACTTCGAAGTGATTCATCTTCGCTAGTCGACCCTTCTATCCGTTTGGTAGTATTAGTGAATATTTGTTGAAAGGACTGTGGTAAAGCGACTCCACGGTGTTAAGAAAGTGGGGGAAGTCAAGATGACTGGTTAGGATTGACTACAAAGTGACTCTTCTTTGCATTTTGACAAGAATCTCAAGATGTACAGCAACAGTATTCAATTCACGGCGAATGTTAGATTTGTAGATGTGCACGATAGATACTGAGGCGAAAAGTCTACAGTAAAACATTTTTTTGCAGCAGACGTAAGCATTGATTCGATATTATTGATCAAGTTTATGTCGGTAAACAATGTGAGACCAAATTTGTAGAGACTTCTTCTGGAGTTCAGTAAAAAGTATTCTCTGCGGTTATTAAATGAAAGCAGTTTTTTTTATTAGTAACTTTTGTTCATCTTACTACACAAATTATAAAGAAATAGTCTATGGTTTAATTGGCTAATAGTGAAGACGCTTAATTTAAAAGTAAATAAGATTATTATTTGTTGTGTCTGAATTATCTCTTGTTGAATTAGTTACAGTGTCCACAAAATTACCAAAGAAAATATTGATAGATGATTCCCTGTTTTTTTTTCTAATTTACTACATTATAATATGTAATATCTTAATTAAATTAAATTAAGCGAAAACTGCTCAACACGGCACCATTCAGTAATGCGTGACGGCACGATACTTGCAAAAAGGAAACTGACTTTCATCAAACTGATTCGTGAAGACATGATACTAAAAGAAAAACTGCCATGGAAATATATTGCCTCCCGATTGACACAAACCAACATATATCCCATCATTAATCTCATAATCTAAACATAAGCTAGATACATATGGCCCGGTGTCCCTGCTAATTATCTTGTGCTCCTCGAAAAGATCTAAAAGAGAATGAGCAATCAGTTCTAATCTCGTGGCACGCTTCTAGTCACTTTCCCATCGCCTTAAGCTTACTTATGTCTATCTTTTTCTATAAATATTTTCATCGTAATTTTTCGGATGAGCTATACGCTTTTCTACTTGTAGTTTTGAATTTAAAAGCAGTACTATCTGGGCGTCGGTATCTCAGCTGTTTAGTGTTGAGCTGGCTAGATGTAGCCGTAAATTCTATGTTAACAATTTATTTTCTCACACATCTTACTTGTGATACTCCCTTTTGGCTCCAAGCTTTCCAGTCAACTTTAATCTGCAAACATTTAAAGTCAGTCTCTCTCTACTGTCCTCCTCATATATCCTTTCCCTTCCGACTCATTATTAATGTTTCTGTTCCTAATTCCTCCACACCCTGTAACCCCTTGCGTTTCAGTGGACATTCTGTCTTGCCTGGAGTGATGCTGATTATAAAAATACTAGTGCCATATGGATCTAGATATACTGCAGCGATAACATCAGTGGTAAGTCTGGACAAATGCATTTCTATTTAATTATGAATTCAAATTGTCCCTTCTCCTATATATATACTATCTCAAAATAATGCGACCTAATCCTCCCTGATATTTAACATGTAGCTGATGTTATGATAAATGATAGATTCATATCTCTGCTAAGGTAACCTATGTGAAAGAAAACGTAAGGAATTCGAACCCGTCCCGTCGCCTTTTCTTTCAACATTGGTAAAGGTTAAACCCCCATCGCATCCACACAAAATCATATCAGATCAGGGTTTATGTAAGCAGGAAATGATTCAAAGAGAAGGGAGAGTTTAGATCAAGATTTTTGACAAGATCTAGAGAATAGACTGAAATACAAGCAATCCTCACATCTCATTATCAGTTAAATTCTCACCTAGACTATGCAACATTCCTGTCTGTTCTTCAAATATTTTCATGGCAACTGCTCGTATGAACTTATTTTTTCCCGGCGTAAATTTCTCTGTGTTACTATTTAACTAGGCTACCAGATTAGCAACTCGGCCTCAAAGTTTACACTGTTGGGCAAGATAAATGCAAACGACGCTTAATTCTAAGAGTTTTTTCTTTCGCATTTTCCACCTGTGAAGCATATTTCAGGTTTCTTGCATCCCTGATAAATACTATCATCAAAAATTTAAACATAACACCAATATTCTCTTTTTTTTAAGCTTGTTCCATTTTTTTTTGTCCTTCCTTCAATCCACCCACCAGTCAATATTCTTATTCTCATTCACTTTCATTCCCTGTAACGCCCCGCATTTTAGTGACATTTTCGCTTTGATTGGCATGAAATTATTAAGAGAAATATGTTGCTTCGTCTGGGAAAGAATCAACATAATCCAGATTCTAGAAAAAATTTAAAGGAAAGCAGATTCTATTCAACGAACCATTCATGAATAACAAATAATGCTTCTGGTGAATTCATATTTCATTCTTGACTGCCTTGACGGTTGAAAAATAATGCAGTATTATTTTACATCTAACCTCAAATGTAAAAGAAGAAATTCTGGATTAAAATTTCGGCTTCTGTATTTCATCGTACAATTTGTTTGTGGTTATTATAAAATTTATTGTGTGATCGACCATGGATTATATCTAGAGAATATCTCTTCACACTTAATTGGATAATACACAGCGCTGACTAACAAACTCTATATCACAATTTCATTTCTACATTCACATCACATTGTATTTACTTTACTGCTGTTGTGTTCAGTCGAGATTTGATATGTTTCAATTTCGTAAAATATGTCTCATAACCTGTGACACTTGGCAAAAGGATTTTGCTTTAAGGTAAAATTTGTACAAGAAAATAAATATTTTTCTCTAATGTTTTCCTTTATATTCATTTCTTCACCTGTTCTTTATTTTTCATTTACCTTCATTTTCCGCACTTATCAAATTCTGAAACACCGTTGATTCTTTCACAATTATGTAACAATATTTATATTTTATATATGTATACACGCGCGCGTGTGTGTGTCTATAATTACGATTCCTTGCAATCTTTCTTCAAAGTTGTCTGTTTAACTTTCTCAGCGGGCATAAAGAAATTGCATTTTACACAACAACTTCCTCAAGAAAGCATGCTTTGAAACTTTTCTGTGAAGTAAAATTTGCACTTCCATTCATTGTCCTGACATTCAACTGTGGCCAACTTTCGAGTATCCATGCTTGGAATGAGGGACAGAAACTGCTGAAGCTTAATGAAGAATGTATCAGATGACTGCGAATAACATTATTCCCATCATGAAGCAATGCTTTTCTTGGGAAAGCACACTATTTATACATACTTATTATTTATACATATTATATATTATAATCTGACAGAAAATAGCTAGTGTCTGGAAAATGTAATAACAGTTAATAATAGTATTATTCATGCATTTAAAGAAAAGAAAAACCCATTAACTTCTGATATAAGAAAAAAATCATACAGATTCTTTTAAAGGAATTAATAAATGCAATGATATGCCTCATTTGATTTAATTGCAATTATAAATTATTTTAGTGGATGTTGTTGTTATTCTTCTTCTTGTTCGTCTGAAATGGCTATACTCGCTTGCATTTTTTTGTTGTTCTTCTTCTTAATGTTTGCCCTTATGCTATTCCTCATTAATCTACTTTCTACCAACCAAATATAGAATTTGCTTAGGTAGATTACTAGCTGGTATACTAAATCCCTTTTGCACTCAGTATGTACCTTAGATGTCCAATTCTCCAAGTATTATTTCAGCATTATTTGCACATCAAATTTTAACTGTTACGTTCTAATTATAAGTTTATTTTAGGTTTCCTTTACCATGAAGCTTCATCTTTGCTCCATTTTTTCTATCCATGATATCCTTAGCATCCTACTGTAGTACACCAGTTCTTCTGCATCAAAATCTTTTTTCCACCGATGAATAGATTGTATCGCATACACGACCATATAGGAAGACTGATATGTAATATCGGTTAAACACTTTTTATTTGGTTCTACACACTATTGCATTTTCAAAATTGATCCAAAAGCTACATTGTATATAGTACTTAAGCGGGGTACACATAGGAAACCACATTATGTGACCTATTTGCAACATCTGAATAGATGGGTACTTTGGAAATAGAGACACATAAGCAATCCTTTTTCACCCCATATTCACATATACTTGTACATTTTCATGACAAGACGGAATTAACAATATGGCAGTCGCGGTGCCATCTTCAAAATGATGAATTCCACATAGTCCTACTTTTTAATTTGCTGCCAACCAAACCAAATAGACGAATCTACAGAGATATTTAATCGACAATTTTACAAAGAAAAGAGGGGTTAGTATTGTTGGCAATAACACTTGCTCGAAAGATAATACATCAAACAAGACTTGAATTAGACCTTGATTCCCCGATTTTAAATTATTTACCGATACTTCTTACACGACGCGCATATTAGAAACACTATTCGTTTTACATTTAACAGCTATTTTGAAATAAGGAAAACACTTTTCCAATTTTGATTTCTCTATTATTTGGACATATTTATTTTTAAGTCAGTAGCATGACGAATTGTTGATTGGGCGAAGATATTTCTTTTATTTGGCACTCAGTATTATGAGTTCCAAATGCTTTTCTGTTCGTTGCATATAAAAATAAGAAAGAAAAGTTTTATTTTCTGTATTCCGAATTCATTTTAATCTATCTTCTGTCTCCGACTATATCATAATTTTCGCTAATTCAACCGGCTCATAATTAATCACCTTGAAGCAAACTATTCCAATTGGTTTGCTTTTGAAGAGTTTCAGACAAATGTATTTCCAGTATCGAAAAATTAAAAGTAAAATATAAAATAGCGTAAAATAAATATGAACAAAATAGTATATAACCGCGTTTACTATTATTCAGGATAATTTAAGATGCGCAGTTGTGCAAATAAATTTCTAAATATCAAATAAAATAAAATAAAACAAAGATTCGACTCTTATTTTTCAGACGTTATTCAGTTTTACCTAAAGCTAAAGAAATCCTTTTAAATACTTTAACAGGAAATAATGAAAAAAGTCTACGAGACGGCAGACACTATTAAGAAAAAAAAATAGCATATGTAGTTTCAAGACAATTTCCTACAAGATGATTTTTTTCTACAGAAGGATCCTTTGAATCATATGTTTAGAACATGTGCTTACCAGGGAAATTTAAGTATAATAATAAGGATATGCGTACTTGTACTTCGAATAAAAATGACACTTTATTATTATTAGCATACATAACGCGGTAAAATGATTATCGGCTCGGAATGAGGTTGGTTGGCTGTTTTGTTTTATGGCATATCAACATCAGTGGGTCATTTAATGACAACAAATTTTTAGAAATTGATTCATAGCGATAGTTTGGAAAAAAGTTTTATGTATACATGTATATTTGAACCATTTTTCAATTAGTCATATACTTGAGTACAATCTAACTTCCTAAGAATGTATAGCTTATTTTATTACTGGTATTTTTTTATAATTTTAAGTATTGCTGATAATAATGTTTCCTTCAAAATTTATTGCTATTAATTTTTCTTTTTTTTAATTTACAAAATATTTCTGTTATTAAAGCCCATTTTTTCACAAGTTTGGGTGTTAATTATTTTCCCATAGCCGAGACCCTAACAGGGGCTATTAGCCCGGGTCAGGGTGGACCTGGGAATATCAGCAATTAACAGGTGGCTCAACGCCTCTCAAAACCTCCTCATCAGAGGCTTTGCTCTTGGACGTAGTTAATCGTATTACCCAGAACGCGGATGTAGTTTATCGTCATACAAAAGACGGTCAAGAAGACAGCTTCTGAAGAAGACAACTTTCAAGTATTAACTTTAGATCCCAGGACGCTCTTCGTTTGTGGGTTAACTATTTGCCCATAACTGGGAACTGAACAGGCGCCAACACCATTGGTCACGGTGGACCTGGGAATAGCATCATCCAAGACATGATTCCACGCTCCTCAAAACCTCCCGATAAGATGGATGTAGGTTATCGAATTAGCCAGGACATGGATGTAATTTTACCGAGAGCGCTGTCTCGGAATTAGGAATATAAAATACGAGTTCCAATCGATTTATTTGTAATCACTTACGCATAAATAACATTAGGAAATGTATGAATGTATGTATCTTTTAAATAGCTGGAGCGGCTGGGTTCTTTAGCCTTGCTTAGAAACCAGTCTACCTCAAAAATAATGGCAACCTACCGCTGGCAAAATTTTCTGATTTATCAGTCATATAAGAAAACCACTTATGATCGTCCAATGGTGTATGGGGTATGACATTAATTGACTGAATGAACGAGAGAAAATGAGTTGTGTAAATTAAATCACGGAGGAAATAATGCAGTCAACATATGCAGGAGGGAAAGAGACAATAACATACCTCACGAGCTTTTGTAAATGTATGGCCAAACAGGGATATGAAGTAAGAGTAATCATCCATACATTCGTCGTACCATAAAAAATAATTTCGAAAATGCATAAACAAATAGTATAATGTAAAGGCTAAAACTACGCCATATGACTGCTGACAAGAAAGCTAATATTTATGATTGGATATTTTATCTATAGCGTACTGAGCTCAGCCTTTTCAATGATGAGACCGATAATCCTATGTCATAAAATATATAAATATTTTCACTTTACTATAAACGTTATTTGGATATCTTGTATCTCTGACCACATTACCGATCAGAGGTTTCTCTACTCTCATTATTTCCCAAAGTGAGGATGGAAGTCGTTACATTTATAATAATATAGTAGGCTTGATTCATGGTCATGAAACCAAATGAAGGGACCTTATATATTTATTATGTTGGACTTCGGATAAGCCGGACGAGACATTCAGGGATATACCACAAATAAACTTTTTTTGTCTGCCATCAGTATTGCTGTCGCTAGAATCCAGGTGAAAAACACACTGCGCCTATTGAAGTGGAGTGATTACACCGAATCAATAAATACTTCTGCTAGAAAGTTTGGGTCATTTTGTCGTGCCAGAAAATCTTCCTCATCAAAATCTATCTTGCAAATTTACAAATCTATCAACCGTCCGTGCATTGAAAATTGCTGCCATATCTGGTCTGGTCCTCCTGCTATTCATCTAGAGATTTTTTTACAAAATCCCAAAAAGGATCTTTAATCAATCTTAACCTCGACTTCAGTCACGTTCTCACCGATGTGACGTGCCTTCCCTCTGTTTTTTTTTTACAAAAATTTTCTTGATAACTGCTCCGAAGAAATTGATGTGAAATGATTAAAACTAAAAAAAAAAGTTCAACGGCCAACTCTCCAACACCACTTTCTCAGATAAATGGATAAAACTTTCTTCGGGCGAGTGAAGAATGTATCTCTTAGTGAGGACAATCCTATCTCTAACCTTGTAGATTAGTGCTAAAGAATCCTAAAACAAAACATATACCAAATAACATAAGAACAACCGTTTGAAGACTTTCAACAACAGTAACAGCTAATATGGATAGCACATTAACCGGAAAAGCAACAATAAAAAAGATTACATAATAAAGTTTTGGAATTTCTAGACTGCCTTAAAACAGCTGATTAGGAAGGACAACTCATCAATATTCTTAATAGGAATATCAGTTACTGGTCATGTAAGACATATCTACATGAAATAATGCTATAATAGAAAGATTATATCAATTTCGACAGACAATAGCAACGGCTACTTGATAAATATTTCCTCTAACGTAACGCTTAACATTAGCATAATTTTATTGTGACGATACCTTTCGCACGTCAGTGAGTACACAACCGGGATGACATCCCATACCGGCTGTCTATGCATGTACACCCGACACGCTATGTTCACAGGTTTGGCCTTGATGGAATTCAGCAAAGACTAACGACACTGATTGAGAAATAGGAAAAAATACAATTTCTCACTTAACCGACAATGTCTTCCTTCATCTGCGTCGAGGTAAAGTGCAATCTTACTAGGGTCTGGCCAAGCAAAGAAGACCCTTATATTCACAGCCCGTGGTCTCGGCGACTGTTGACGCACGGACTGCTGGTCTTTTTCTCCTCTCTGACTGCTAGTCCCTTTCTCACTCTCGGCTCCTGACTGAATACACATTTTATGAACGCCGGCAGATGATCCGCCACCGCTTTACGTCGATTCGTATTCTGAAAAAAGGAGCCCATCCATTCGGTATTTTTGGTGGTCACTTTTCAAAGGACTCTACATTTATGATTTAAAATCATTAACAAAGTTTTATATTTGCCAAATCAAAAGTGGGCTGGAAACAGTGTTCCTAAAAACTCTGGTCATTAAATTTACTTAAAAGATGGACTTGAGACGAGATTTCAAAGAAACTGTGGTACTTAAATTGACTTAAAAGGAATTTACTCTTAATTTGTGAGAGAAATCGTATTGTTACTGTATATTAACATAGTTAACACGCGTAAGGGTGTATCTGCGAGCATTTACTCTCCAAACTTGAAGATAGTTTTCTTTATGTGCCTGCATATTATTCGATTGCATCAAAATATCAAAATGATTATCTTTTCTTAATCACGTACATAGCTGCAGTGTTCACGTTATAAATGAGTAGCAGACGCACAAAATAGCTATTCGTATGCAACGTGAATTGTTAATATTTCAGTTGTACTAAAGTTTATATAAGGAGATTAAACTAAGCATAGGTCGGGAAGTTTGTGTGACTACAAGCGAATTTCGACATATCCGCAAGAAAATTTATTTTAAAAAAGTTTTCTACAATAGCTAAATATCAAAGATTCAACGTGGTAAATGATTTATTCATTATCTTATTCATCTAAAATCAGAGAAAGATCTACAGCTTTGCATTTTCTTTGGTTGACAATAATCGAGGAACTTGTAAAGAAATGCACCAAGCTCAAGGATTAAAAGTTGGATGCGCATGATTATATAAACATTAAACAAATAGCAGAGTCGACAGAAAATGTTAGAGAAAGATAAATCTTTCTCAGCTGTAAGCGAGGGAAAAATAACGTCTTAAAAAAATCATTGTCTACAAAAGCGTACATTTCTACTGAATTTTCGCAGTTAACACCAACGTAATACGATGAAAAAAATTCAATAAAAACTGCTTTTACACAATTCGTTTACAATGATGAAATTAAAATGCAGACAACTCTTTACCGGATATCGATTGCGTCAGAGAGAATTATTTAAAAATAGAGACAAATATATTTCTTACACCATAATTTAAAACTAAATATCATTTATCTATGCTTGATTCTCTTTGAAATAATGTTTTTTTTTTTTCCTTTTCCTATTCGAAAGGATATCCCACTGTCACTACGATGCCTATTTATGCTGAAAAGTCGAGTGAAAATAAAATAAAAGAGATTTATGAGACAAATAAATAGTAAGTACAGAAAGACGAGTAAAAGGCATGCCGGTCTAAAAGGCGCCATCTAATTGGCCATGAACTAGTGCCATTTGCAAAGCCCGTCTGTCGCTATTCATCTCTAACACGCCATTCGTCTAAGCCGCCTATCTGACTGTTAGGCCGTGTGACAGCTGAGCAATTGCATTATGTTTTAATACTTCCTTACCATTAGCGTCCCGGTGACTGAAGAGTCGCGTTCCGGCAGCCGACCATTGAAAGTAATCAATGAAGCTACTGTCTCTCGGTTTGCTTGGATGAGGCGGGGAATTTAGACAAAGTGAATGTAGGCGTTGTTTACTAGCGGTTGAGGAGATGAAGATCACGTGAGGTGAGCGTAATGACATCGGTGTAAGTGGTGAGAGAAATGAGGTTACAGCCAGCAGACAGGTAAGTTTTACTTATTTTCTAAGATTTTTTTGTGTCTCTGGTAACATAAAATGTACATTTATTTATGCTCTTATTTAAATTTGTGTCTGCGGTTGAGTTATTCGAGTAACAGCAACTGACATTATCGCATCCTATTAATCTAACCTTCATATGGTACAGTAAATCAAATATGTTGAAATAGAGTAAGGAAGGAACTCACGTCAAAAGTAAACGTTTGTCCGAGTAACGTTACGTCAAGCAAGACTTCTCTATGAATTGAAATATAACTGACATATTCTTAAATTGACGTAGCATGCATCAAAATCTTTAGAGTTGTTGGTTGATCTTGTTTAACGGTATGCCAAGATGTACATTTATTTAATTCCAAAATTCAAGTATTTTTATACCATCAACTATAGATAAAATGCATTGTTAGTCATTCTGCATTAAAAATGCATTGTTGGTCACTTCACCATAAGTATGTATTTTTGGTAATTTTACAATAAATATATTTTCTTGGTTATACATTTTATATGAAATTTCATTGCTGGTAATTTTACCAAAAAATAAGTATTAAATCTTTCATATTGTTATGTTTTTCGTAGGAGGTGATTATATGCATATAGGTGGAACGTAACAAGTGCTCCTAGCCGAGTCAGCGGGGTCCTGTGGACAATACAAATTAGGAGTTGCTTCTAGGCTCCTCAGAACATCAATACCTTCAATCTCCCAATTGGAGGTCTTACAGCCGGATATATTTTATCGCCATACCCACGACAATTTATTACTGATATATATATATATATATATATATATATATATATATATATATATATATATATATATATATATATATATATATATATATATATATATATGAAAAATATAGTTTTAAGGTGTGTTATATTCATGGCATAAAAGTGCTCAATATCAGAGATACAGCGGATGTAAAGATAAATATAAAAGTGAACTTTGAAGTCAACACTAAGAGGCGACAGGCAGTTACATGCTACTAGATGCAATCGTCAACGGCCTGACGATTGTGTCTAGCATGAAACAGCCTGCCGCCCATGAGTGTTGACTTCAATATTCATATATATATATATATATATATATATATATATATATATATATATATATAGAGAGAGAGAGAGAGAGAGAGAGAGAGAGAGAAAATTATCGATTTTAGAATTAAAATCCAAAATAAGGTAACAATATTAATTTCATGACGTTTTTTTCTTTGATGCGACTTGTTTCTTAGGATATGGTCTATCATGGCTTGCCACAACTTATTCTACTTAATCAAGTCACTGCTCTTTCAAAATCTTAGTGAAGCTACTAAGGTTCTTTCTTCGCTTCTTGACTATTTAATAACTTGTGATTCTAAAATGTTTTACGCTAACTTTCCTCATTTTGTCTTACTGCTTCAATGTCTCCTTTTTCTTTTCGTTCATCATTGTTCAATTGTTTAGTCAATTGTAATCGGGCAACACTTTCCCCGGTTGTTCAAGACTTGCAACACCGCAGCAGGTCGCTGAAGTGAGCGCTTCAAGCCAAAGTTAACCTTATCCCACGTTGTGACTTAAGTTTGATCATGAGGCAAACAATATCGAATCGCCGCATGTATCTTAGTGTTGGGTCAATGACATACAGAAAAAATAACCCGAATAAATTGAACAAAATTAAATGCAATCCTCCGTACAATAATTGGTTTATATCCGACTTTGCATGCAATTAATTATCAGCCCAACCCGCCCCTAAATCAGAAGTGATATTACTGTTGGTCAAATTTGGTTTGATTTTGTAGGTAAGATTCGACACAAGTCTGAAGTCGGGGATTTCTCTTCATCAGGTGATAAATTGGGATGTATCACGACCTGTGGCTGGGGTGAACTATCCGCAGTCTCGTCTCTGTCTCGTCCGCCGAATTCGCTTAGCGAATTCCTATTTATTGTCATTCTCCCAAACTGGCGAAGTCAGAGAAATCAGTATTTCAGGGGGAATTCCCTTTTTGTACTCTCTCATATTATGAAATTTCACTAAATTTCCTCAGTAAGAGTTGGTGGCTTATCCACCTTTTCTTGTATTTCCACTCAACTTTCAACCAGGAGAAATTAAAGTCCAAATTCGTTGTTTACGAAAAATGAAATTTCGGCTTTACAGCTTGCATTTTGAGGGGCATAGAACATATGAAAATCATCATTGCTCTCTAAGTCTGTGTCGTTTTCCATTGTTCGAAACGTCGACACAAAATTCCAGGTGCCGTCTATATGTGAATTACATCGTCAATCTATTCCTACGGATTTTAGATATTAACCAATCTTGTTCTAAAATTCTTTCAGTATATCGCTCCTTCTGTTGACAAGAAAACTTTATTAGGTTTTATATTACTGTTGTAACAAAAAATCGTGCAGTTTTTTAGTTTTGTCCCATTTAAGACTAGAATAATATCGTTGTTTTACATCAATCGCCAATTTGACCTTATCGGACTGAGCAGTGATATTATCGAGAAAGTTATTGCCACCAGCATAGACACCAAAGTGGGAGCTGATGCTATCTGTAATGTCGTTAACGCAAATGAATATGCCATGGGTCAGGTCGTTAATGATCGTTCAGGATAACTGCCATTTGAAGATTCGATGAGAAAGACTGTATTTGCTAAAAAGAATTGTCGGTAGCCACCATAATGATTCAATTTTTTAGAGAACCTCGTCGAAAGATTTTGTGATTGCCAAAAAATACATCCCGAGATCGCCATCTTATCTAGAGCCTGATAGATTATTTCTTTAATAAACGTAAGTACATCAGCAGTTGACTTAGAGAAACGAAAGCCATATTGCTTTTTTGAAAGAAGGCCCTGAGATGGGAGTTGCTTAACCAATTCATCATTGATAAGGGCTTCTAGAAATCTTCTATAGTAGACGTCTAATAGACCTATAGTCGGAAGCGTCAACTTCAAATGATTTGTGGGGATAAATCTTATATACAATACAAGAAATTATAGAAGTCGTTAGAGGCAAATCACTGAAAAAAGACTTAGTTCTAAGTGATAAGTTAGGCAAGCATACCACAGATGTGTCCAGCGTAGATATTAAGAATGATTTGCGAGCGAAATATTAAGCTTTCTCGGCAAAAGACGTTAACACCTCAAATTGTTTGAACATGGAAGGAATATAAAACTTAATCTGATTAAATACACTCTCACAGAGGCGCCGGTAATCAAGAGAGCCAAAGTTGTTAGATGTAATATAGTGGTTCATTCAACCAACAAAAGAGATTTCAAACCCTTCTAGGACGTGTTTACATTGAATACATAAAGGCAAAGAGATATTCAAACAAATACAACAGTGACGGGGTGTAGTTATCATATTCTATATTCATGAGAACCATGATTGACCAGGTCGTGAATTCAGAAACTTGGGAAAACAAAATAATAAAACGCAGAAATATACGAAGAAATATTCATGTTGTAGAGGTTTACTGGATGAAGTCATTGTATGAGATGTAAAAATAAAAGAAGCGAAGTTGATTAGGATATATAAGAAAGATAGAGATTAAACATAGAATTGAAGAGGATTATATTAGTATCATCTTAACCTTTTCAATTCTACAGAAAGCCAGTGACACAGACGAGCTTGATTCGATTTAGCGTACATATCATGGCGGGCCTAAGCTGTAAGATTTATAATTGGTTTTACAAATTGATGTAGCTCGTTAGAACATTTTTCATGAAACACTTCTTTTCTGGGAAAACGGTTGTCTGACGGAAAATAATTAATTGTAAAGAACATCTCCTGAAAAGATCTGAACTCTACCAAGGTTACAAAGTTAATTCTAGGCAAATATATCCTAGAAATCTTACAGTATACAATTTTCGGTATCATCTGGCGCATGTAAAAATTCAGGTAGAGTATATATTTAAAAGCCCAATTAAAATAAAGTCAAAATGAAAATATATCTTTTTGCTTTATTCATATATATATATATATATATATATATATATATATATATATATATATATATATTTACGGGTGTAAGTTCAGAATTGGCGATCCTGTAAAAAGTTTAATATCTAAAATAAACAAAACAATAAAATAATTGATTTTCTTTTTCCACGTTTTCTGATGAGTGTAGCATTTAAAAAAAATTGTTGTTGAATTTATTTCTATGTATGATTGTGCATTAGCTAATTTTTTTTGTCAGGTCTCTTTTGTGTTCATGAAACCGTTTTTTAAAATTTCTTCTTGTTTCTCCAATATATTTGGAGGAACAGTTTTGGCAATTTATTTTATAAATGCCTGCTTTAGAAATATTGTTGCTATTCGTGTTGGGGGATCTGAGTATATACACTTAAAAAACAAAGAAAATAACTCACTCAGAAGGAAAATTCTAGAGAGTGCCGCCTTTGAATATTACCCAGATATTAATCTTCTCCGTTTCCATCGTGATATGATTAAAATTGTCAAAGACTTTTGTTGTTAAATCTGAAAAAAAAAAGAAAAAATCATTAGACGTTTAAACTTAAATCACATTCATAATCGATCCAAGTTACTGGAACATCCTATAGCATTAGCAATTCTATTTTCCTTTCTTTTATTCATTTTCTCACTGACATCCAGTCTCTGATATGTATATTTTCTACGCAATTAAAATGGAATAGTCCATTATTTATGACGTTGATGGGAGGGGACGATAGACACGTCTTTATTTCTAATTTTCAATGAAACACAACGTTGCATTTAAATCTATTGAAAACGGAATAGATCTTTATTCATGAGGTATTGGCTGGGTGTAACTCACGTGCGAATGAACTAAGGGATTAACAAGAGCAACCGTATAATAATTACAATAATAATTATAATAATCATAATAATAATTATAATAATAATCATAATAAAGTTAAATAAAATTAACAGATATACAGAGCCAACTTTGAAAGCAAAACTCTTACGAGAAATTAAACAAATCAGATGTGAGCTATCTATATTAGATGAGCTCACCAGATACCCTAACATTTCCACACGCAAGTGCAAAAAGATCAAGCGGAAATTAAAGATTAAATCCTAATTTAAATTCCATCAATCACGGAAATGTTGAAGCACAAACTTCAGCTAAAGGCACAGAGAACAAGACTATACGAAAAACGTTGTAATTTCTATCTCA
Source organism: Acanthosepion pharaonis (assembly GCA_903632075.3). Taxonomy (NCBI): domain Eukaryota; kingdom Metazoa; phylum Mollusca; class Cephalopoda; order Sepiida; family Sepiidae; genus Acanthosepion; species Acanthosepion pharaonis. The sequence goes on from CAHIKZ030005300.1 coordinate 380,507, forward strand.
AAAATAAAATATTCCAAACGGACCTTAAAATTTTTTACAGGGAAATTGGAAAAACACCAATACATGCCGAAAGCTCACAATCAATTGATAATGTACAGACATTTTTGGAAAATATTTGGAGCAGCCCAAAGGAATATAACCCAAATGCAGAATGGATCCGATATGAATAAGAACGAATGTTGGATACACCGCTGCAAGAATGGGAAAATATATCTACAGATGATATTAAGGAAGCTCCAACGAAATCACAAAAATGGAAATCCCCCGGAAATGAGAAGGTGCCCAATTTCTGGATTTATCATCTATCATCTATCCATAAAATCCTTGCAAAAACATTATCAACTCTTGTAAATAATCCCAATAAAATCCCGGAATGGATTGCTGAAGTTACTACATACCTCATACCAAAAACAAATGAAAAGGACCACCCGAAAAATTATAGATTGATAACATGTCTCTCCACATCGTATTAGTCCTGACAAACCGTACTTATTCATTTTTCGAAACATTCTTCCGCTGGAACAGAAGGGATGCATGAGAGCGTCATATGACTGCAAATATCAACTACTGATAAATAAAATGATCCTGGAAAATTGCAGGAGACGACGTAGAAATCTTAGCGCAGCGTGGATTGATTATCGTAAAGTATTTGATAGTGATCCATATTCTTCGATCCTTAAGCCTTTGAAAATATACAAAGTCTCCTCTGAGGTATTACATTTCCTTAAGCACAGCATGGGAATGTGGAACACCAAACTATACCTTAGTTACACCAGAGACACTGTCATATCCAAACGTCTAAATATCCGACGTGGAATCTTTCAAGGAGATTCTCTGTCACCCCTTCTGTTTTGTTTGTACTTAATCCCCTTTACGCATGAACTGAACGACAGTAGCTATGGTTACAAAATAAATAAGAAAATATTCAATCACCTACTCTACATGGATGATCTTAAACTCTTTGCCAAAGACGACAATGAGTTGAAGGGCCTCCTCAATATTGTAAAATACTTCAGGGACGATATATGTATGGACTTCGGAATAGATAAATCTGCAAAAGTAACATTCAAGGAAGGTAGAATCACAGAAAGACACTTAATAGATTTAGATTTTGTCAAAAGATTAGTGAACTGGAGCATGATGAAGCTTATAAGTACCTAGGAATTAGCGAAGGAGATGGCATACAACACCAACAAATGAAGGAGAAGGTAAGGAGTGCGTACTACAGGCGTGTTGCTAAATACCGAGCAAAAATCAAAAAACAGAATATCAGACATAAACACATTTGCTGTCCCTGTGTTGCAATACAGCTTTAATGTCCTTAACTGGACCATAGCTGAAATTAAGCGAATGGACGCCAAAACAAGAAATCTTCTCACTTGCTACCGCATGCATCATCCCAAAGCTGATGTTGATCGTCTGTATGTGCCCAGATCCAAAGGAGGCAGAGGGTTATTTCAACAAGAACTGTCCTACAAAACTACAACAATTGGCCTCCAAAGATAATTGGAAACTACGAAGACTGGATGATGGTATGTGTCAAGATACATGAAAGTAGTAAGCGTCTTTACTCCGTAATAAAGGAAGCCAACAAATTCAAAATGGAGTTTCAAATGGGCGCAGAAATAAAAGTAAAGCACAGTACACCAGCTGAAGCTACAAAATACTTAAAATGAAAACAAAGACGAATGCAACTGACCAGATACAGAAACAATGGCAAGTTAAACCGCTTCATGGCCAATACTCTGCCCGTACCAAACAAGCTGACGTAGACAAAACCCGTATCAATCATTGACTATGATATTTATATGATATTTATATCCCTGATGTAACGTCAGGTGTTTATTGATTTAATTGGTAACCTTTGAAGAAGTTTGAACTGAATCCATTATAGATCAACAAGTTGGGTTCATTTATTCGTTCAGTTGCCTCAGGAATTTAGAAGTTGTAATTGAGCGTTCACCTATTCTGGTAATCTTGAACATTAACATAGTCTCTTTCAGTGTCAGAAATCGGAAAAATTAGACACCCGTTAATAAAACATGTGAGTAGGAATTGATATTAATCAACATTTAAGTAGGGTAAAAAGAATGAGGAAACTTTACCCCCGTGAATTGAATAAGCATATCGGTTCAATATACGAAGAATATTACCGAGCCCAATTATAGATATCTGAATACGATTGATTGGTTGATCTCTTTTTTTTTTACGGTTTATCATCCCGTTGTAGGTTATTTGAAGCCGGAAATTATTTTTTAGATTTTAAGAATTTCTTTTTGGAGATAATAAATGTTTAGTGATACAAGTCTTACTAATTATCCATATCTGAAGGAGACAAGGTATATTCATACCTTTTCCGAGTGTATTTAAGCGTAATTGGTTAAAAGAACCCAATTTGAATTGAAAATCGTCTCTTTGATTAACAATTCCGAGACAATATATATTACACTACCCTTATGTATAGACTTACAGCTTCTGTTCTTCCCACACGTTCACACATGAAGCTACTAACAAGGGTCAAATTTTCTTAAATTCTGGAAATTCTCAGATAGTAAATCATCCCTTTTTTATTTTATTGAGAGGACTGGCCTCATTCAATTTCAAACAATGAAATTAATTGTTGCCAGTGAACATATGAACGAATAATCTTGTCGTTTTCGATGGATTTGTGCCGCTAGATATTGAAATATCATTGTTTCAAGCAGAGAATCTCAATGATAATTATATATATATATATATATATATTGTGACGAATATAAGCCAATAACTAACACCCACTGCTCCCCACACCATAACGCAGATTACATACGCGTAGACGAAAGCTAAAATAACCCCAGCCGGAGCGGCATATGAAAGAAGCAACTCGAGTGGCCGAGAACAACCAATCAGCGAGTAGAAAATTTAGGCAACAAAAGAAGAGACACACGAGGTGATTCGAAAAATCAGTAGCTGGTCAGATCGTGACGGGAGAAGTCATATCAACTGCAACTCCGAGAAAGTAAGCTGCGACCACACATCCCCTGAGGCAGAAAAGCGAACCAGACTGTTTCCAGTGCCGAGAACGTGAAGAGATCGTCCAGCGCAGTAGGCCATAGCAACTCCGAACATTGTTACATAAAGAAGAAAATCCGGCTGCAGACCAGAAGTGAAGATACGAACCAGATTAAAAATATAACCCCGGTCACCAGAAAGAGAAGTAGAAAAAAGACTATTATAAAGAAGCTGTCTCTTAAATCACAAAAACATCAGATAAGTTCTTGCACCTCTTCTCCGATATAGATTTAGCTCGCAACAGACACATGAATATTATGTTCATGCAAACACCATTACATATGTATGATTAGAATATTAATGAATTTCCTGTTATGTGTGTTTGGATCTCCCAACGTTGGATAGAGATAATATTTCATATAACCACCCAGCTATTATCATTCATCCCTTCTTTTTATTCATTAAATTATTATATATGTTAATGTCCTTTGTTTTGTTCATCTTTGGTCTGTGGTCAGTTGAATGTGTTACTTAGGGAACCTGGGAATATTAAGTTCAATTACCTCTAATTAAAATAACATTTATTTATTGTGTTATAAAATCTATATCTATTCTGCCGATAATCCTTCAAGCCAAGGGAAGAAACCCTAACCCTTATTCTGGGAATCTTTAACGATATGTTAATCAAAGAAATAACCAGCGTTATCTATCCCTGCGGCTGCAACGCTTTGGAGAGATTTATGATAATATATATATATATATATATATATATATATATATATATATTAAATGGCATTATCAATAAGTACCTCCAAAAGGAATTCACTATCAATATACATGACTATTTGGTAACACTTTGTAACACTGCCCTTATTTTTTTTAAATTTCAATAGCACATGAAACGGAAACGCGTAAAAAATTGTTGTAATGGAATACCCCTACCTCCCTATTGCGTATGAATATACTATAATATATATATATATATATATATATATATATATATATAGTGAGCCCAGGATATTCCTCTGAACTTGCTGCAGCAATTAGTTGGCGATACGACTCCAGCTAAGCTAGTCGAACTCTCTACCTTCGGGCAAAGATGAGGCTATGCCGAAGGGAAAAGTTTTCTCTGGGGTGGTAGACAGCTACCCGATCCATTTTTTTCATGAGGTCTACGGGGAATTTTTGCCTGGGATTAAGTGCTCGGATAACCCACGTTGAAGACGGGCTTCTGCCACATCTGACCGCGTGTGGCGGTTGGCAATTATCCTTGCTTCGGAAGTTAGTTGGATACTCGTCTCCAGTTGTATTGGCCGAACTTTCTGCCTTCGGACAATGAGGAACCGAGACGAGGCTATGCGTAATGGGCAATCTCGTCTGGAGTGATAGACAGCTACCCGACACCGTGTATACGGTGTGTACGGGGAATTTTTGCCCGAGCCTACAGGCTCCGTTTTGCACACATTATAACGACATTGGTCCACATCCTGTCTCGGGGGGAGGTAAGGTAAATATCTTTGCTTTGGGAATTAGATTAGAGTTGGAGATTCTTCTCCAGTTGTGTTTTTCAAACGCTCTGTCTCCCGCCAGAGAGGATCACCAGACGAGGTTTGTCGAAGGGCAGAATCTCGACTCGTGAAACCCGACCAAATTTTACACGGGGAATTTTTGGTTGAGCCCACGGGCTCGGATACTCACAATAAATGACCCCTTGTGCCACATTGAATCGCGTGTGTTAGTTGGTAGTTATCTTTGCTTCCTGAATTACTAGCCTTCTAACCGATTCCATGTCTTTCAGTAGTGAATTCTCTTTTACAATAACATCTCTTCTTTCATCTACGTGCGTGCTGCTGTTCTTTCACTCGAGTACCACATTTGTCTGTTTGAAACCTCTTTAAGGATGCAACAAATTCGATCGTATCTCCCTAGCGAGGTTCCAAATTTCAGACATCCAAATGAATATCGTGGTTACTTGTCAACATGTATTCTGGCTTACAATAAATTCCTTTGATAATGCTTAAAACATATGCTGCAGAAGAACGTTTAATAGACATATTTTAATATGAAAATGTATAAGATGTATTTTAGGGCTTTGGAAAAAGAAAATAATATAAATCTTAATTTTTTGGTCTGTATATTGATAAATATTACTTAACAAGATGAGGAATACATCTTCTCTCCACCGGTTTTATTCGATAACGCTTGCTTTCAATGAAAAAATATCCACACATTATGGATGAGCTAATAATGATGTGAGATCAGGTGGCAGTATCGACTGGAAAGCGAAGAAGGCTTTCACGTTTGGACATCGTAGGCTTCAAAGCTTCAGTGAAACACATATTTTTGTTTTTAATTCATTTCTCACCGTTTGCTTAAATTCCACAAAAGCCGATATCGAAAGCAACAAAACATCGAGAAAAAAAGATTCACATGTGTCAATCACAAGGGAATTCTAATCCAAAAGCCAACGTCTTCCCTTATTGGAATTGTGCGTGCCACAGACAGAAGAATGGAAAGAGAAAATCGTCAATAAATAGATTAATCTGACACGTGATGATTACAGTCTTACGTTGAACAAAAATACACCGAGTAGTAAGAGGGAAGTGTTTTACGTTCCAAACTGCAATTCGAGAAACGTACCATGAAAATATTCATTTGAAATCTAGATTTATTTCTGAGTTTGAAGTAATTAAATCTCTAAAGACTATATTTAGTCACCCCCCCGTGGGAATCATGTGACACAACGCCGGTTTAACGTGGAATCTCCGAGCCCGTTGGCTCGGACAAAAATATGCCCATTGAACCCGTATAAACGGGTTCAGGGTCGGTTAACCTACCAGAAAGAGAATCCGCCCTTCGGTATAGCCTCGTTCGGGTTCCTCCCCGCCCGAAAGCAGAGAGTTCAACCGAACATCCGGTCAAGACTTGAACGACTGACTCTTAAATCTCTAAAGATAAAAACAGAAAAAAAGCATAATCAGTTATAATAATTTCATGTCATCGACGGATTTACCACATGCTCAGATAATGTTTCCTCCATGCATACTTTGCTGGAAGAAAACTGCTAGCCTTTAGAAATTCTGCTAATAGTATCGGTAAGTTGATAGATGTTATTATATATTCTTAGAAATTATATATTTGTAAATTTATTATTTTAAGTATATTTTTTATACGTACAATTTTTAGGAGAACACTAATCCATTACCGTGCCATAACCAGAAGTATGCCTATTTCAATATATCTAACTTAGTTGAAAATATATCAATGTTAAACTCGACTAAAAATATACTTTTACGCCTATTCCTTGAAGTGTTTCTTGCATATTTATACTGGTTTCTCGTTATACTTCTAATCCTTAGCGTCTTCAACCTTTCTAGATATATGATATCCTTTAATTCGATACCTTACCAGACCGTGATTTGCAGATGTATAGTTAGGAAGGACCGTGTAATTATCTTGGTTTTGAATTGCTTTATTGCATCTATCAATTAAAAATATTCAGCTACATGTCCCGTGTTTCGTTTTCTTTGCAAAGGCGAACATATGGAGCTGTAAAGTTCTACTGTGGCAGATTGTCAGTACAAAATTTAGCAAGGGCTTCGTACGAGATAGAGCTAGCAGGCGGCAACATCCTCAATTGGTTTGTGCATTTATTTTAATATGGGCTGTTAAAAGAGATTGATTCCAACAGCCTGAAGTCATGTCAATGTGTACTCGTAAAGAAAAGCTTTAGATATTAGTTTCCGGATGTTATTCTTTAGAAGCCATTTTGCTAATTTACTTTGTCAGCTAATTAGTGTCAACAAGGTGCGCTAAATGAAAGCGTTGTTTTAATGTGGATTTCCTTAAGAAGCAAGAAATAATTTTCCGCGTTGTTGTAAGAGCCTATTACACTCCTTACTATCATAAATGGACTGATCCATTCATGATAAGTATTCCTGGGTAATTTTCTAGAGATGAGAAAATGAGACTATTACAATGACTTGTCTAGCTCTGTATTGTATAATACTATCAGAAGTAATTTGATCCAATTAATTATTGTGTCTTTCCAAACCCCACATCACAACAATCCGTATCTGAGGCGACATTTTGTACGTTTCAAATATATCATGCTTTTAGACGAAAAGTAAAAACTGGTGGTATTTAGTATCACATCTTGATAAGTATTAAATTAGGACGTAGCACAAACCAGTTTTTAGCAAGAGGTATTTATGGGTCATCTAGAGAAAAATATACACCACTCTTACATTCCCACATACACAAAGAAATCAAAGTACCTGAAAACATTAAATAAAATAAATACAAATATTATTTAGGAAAAATATCAAACACAAAAGTATTGGGTTTGACAAATTGATACCCATGAAGGCACCGTTTTATCAAATGGTCAGTATTGACTGCCGCCATCAACAAACCCTCCCTGTGAAGCTAATCATTTCTTGAGGCAGGTCTTTCATGTGAAATGACACATGGCACAGTGGATAAAGGCTTTAGTTAGATCCAGTGACAGGACTCAAAGAGTGTGAGTTCAGTACCTGGTTAAGGCGGTGGAGAACTGGGAAAAGGGAATTAACAGGATATAATTGATAAATGACATCCATTAGACATGGCGGTGGAACTAGAACAGTCTACCCCAGTGAGCGAAATAAAGCGACAATCCAACAACCTGAAGAATGCCGGAAACGTTTATTGATAATTATGGCAACAAAGATGAAGACAATAATCTGAATAATGTAAATAGTTTAGAAAATAGGAACATTGCTGAAACATTTTTGGAATTCCTTTTTCAGATTATCTTTCTTTAATGTAGTCATATGTTAATGGTTCTCTGGCAGTCATTTTACTTTTATTGCAGTTTCAAGTTTTGGGAATCGTCAGGCATCTCAATGGGCTAAGTCAGCTGGATGGTGTATTTTTGTAATGGACTTCTCTCTCCTTATTTATGTATGTAGAATGAAAATGTATTAATGAAATTTAGATTTCTGTACTAGAAAGTACATTTTCTTGAGAGTCTGTTTATATTTCTGAGATGAGGAATTATGTACAGTATTTACATTAGTCGGACTATTGTCCTCATCTTTGTCGCCATATTTGTCACAACGTTTCGGCCGTTGTACGCTCCGGCTTTCTTCAGGTGGTTGGAATTTCGAACTGAACCCTTTATTTCGATCACTGGGGTAGACAGTTCTAGTTCCAGGTGCCATGTTTGATGGATGTCAGTTATCAGATATCTCCTGCTAATTTTCCCTCTGAAAGTTTTCCACTGCCTTAACCGGGTTTTGAACTCACACTCTTTGGGTCCTGTCACTGGATCTAACCAACACCTAAGTGACATCCATCAAACATGGCACTAATGTAAATACTATACATTTTCTTGATCTAAATTATTAGGTAATTAGTGTAAAAAGTGGTCTACATTCACGCAAATTTAAGATAATTTATTGGAGACTTGCTTCAGAATCAAGAAAAAAAACGTAATTATAATCGATTTATAATCAGCAGTATATGCTATAACGCTAAATTCATTTTCCTTCAATGAATATTAAATAACTTATCAGGTATTTTCACTTTTTCCTCATAAAATTGAACTTTTGTAAAGCCATTGAATAAACTGGTGAGTAAAGGCGAATAATATATATGTCCCTAAACTCAATTTCGAAGAAACTTGAAATGGTTTAACCTTTTGTACACAGAGCGAAATGACACGGATATTGCAATCTTGAAAAGCAAGCTCAGGGCACTTCCAACTCATTAATGGTTCCTGAACCTTTGCTAGAAGTTCTTAACATAACAAGCAATTTCGGATTCTGTTAGGCCAAATAGAAACTGCAGTGACCCATGACAAATGTAGTTTCCGGGGACATTTTGGAACTATATAAAGATCTGATCATGAGGAAAGAAATATGTTCCATACAACCACTTTAATAGTTTTACTCTAATTCAACAAATGTCTTTCACTTTCCTTTCGTGTATCATCTCATAATTCAAAGATGATGAGAGAAGGTCGTCATTTGATTTTTTTTACAAGATTTAAGAGGACGTTAATGTATGTTTTTTGATTATTTGTTGCAAGAAAAAATGTTTTTACATTTTTAAAGATTCATAATGCATATGTAATTTATATCTCAACACATATTTTATGACCGTTATTTCAGCTAACGGAAAATTTATCTTTCATGTTAAACACATAAAGGTGACGACTAAGTAAATCATTCCCGAAAAAACGAAAATAATATACATATTTATTATATATCGTCTCTCACTCTGTAAAGGCAAATTTTAAAAAAATAAACAAATGTTTTTGGTGAATTTAAAATTAGGAACAGTCGCCCCTGAAGTGTTGTAATCTATAAGCTTAAAACGAAGTTTATTAAGACATATTTAGCCAAAATACGGAATTTCTGTCTTAATTCAGTGCTCATAGATTTAATAAAAATATGTGATAAATCATAATATCTGAAAATATGTTTTGTTGAAAATTTGTAAAATATTTATATTAACTGCAATCAAATTGCTGAAGTAGTTTCAAATTAGATAAGACTCAATGCATATATTATTTAAATACCTTGATTTCTTTGAGGATATAACTTATCATTAACCTTACTTCTTCTATATTTGTCGTGTCTCTTCAGAACGCAGACGATCATAGATCATCCCAATTTTCTATCCTTCGTAACTCTTAATAAAATAGTATTGTTATTTCTTCTAAAACTTGTACCGACATTCATTTATTCAAGCTCACAAATATGTTATGCGTAGATTTCGTCTATCCCTCTTGTCCTCAATATGTCCGGTGATTTTTCAAGTCAACTTTTCTCATTGTATGCCTGTGACGGACGCAGATAGCCCAAACACGCATACACGCATATATTAAGGTTAATCTCCGCCTGACAACAGAGGAGGTCACGTGTAAGTCTTGAGGCATTTTGGGAAAGCAAGTCAAGAGGTGGACTGACCCAATTACCCGTAGCAACAGATGTCTAGACAGAAGGTAGACAGGGGACTGATGTAAGCTGGAATTCGAGCCAAAACGCAGGACAGTGAGAGATAGAAAATTACTTGGGAGTCAGTTGCTGTCTTGTCTTTGAAAGAGCAAGACTCGAAATCGAAGCGTTGATAACTTATAAACGGAAAGATGAGACTCATTTGATAATGACGGAACTTGTCCGATTCATCCCAGGCAACTCCAGACAAGAAATATTTGAAAATGTCTTTCTGTTCGATAACCCAAAATTGAAGACGTGTTATTTATCACAGAAGACGCAATGGAATTTGTACGCTGAGAATACAAACTGCGTTTGAAGAAAAGAGAAAACCAGAGAGGAAGAAAGTATATATCTCTGTTACAAGCTGAATTGTGTAAAGAAGAAAGAAAGAAAGAAAGAAAGAAAGAAGAAAACCAGAGAGAGGAAGAAAGTGTATATACCTGTTGCAGTTGAATCGTGTTTGAAATTGAACTGTATACAGAAGAAAGAAGGAAAGAAAAAAAAGAAAACCAGAGAGAGGAAGAAAGTGTATACCTCTGTTACAGCCGGGCCGTGTTTGAAATCAGATTTGTGTCAAGAGAAAAAAAGGGAAAGAAAAGAGGAATCATGAAAGAGAAAAGGAAGGACAATGTTAAAAAAGAGAACTGTTTATAAAGATAAGTAATCATATATTTTGGACCTGTGTTAGAAAAATACACATTCATCCATAAATATTATGTTCTTACAAACACCTTTCCACATGTCAAAATAATAATATGTAACTCCTATCCGATCTCTTTTGCTTATGTGTTTATTTTTGCATTCGTAGTTAATCATACATATATTTTTTATCCGTTCGGGTTCAGTCGAATCCATGTGGAGTTAGGCATATTTTGATATCCCAACGTAAGTCTTGAGATCTGGTCGTCGGATGTTTTACTCATGCTTATATTTTCTTTACTTTTAATATTTTGTATATCTGTACATATTAAGTTCTTATATCAAAATTCACTACGCCTTATCGTTCATCCTTGAATTATGGATCAGTATTCGTGTTGAAACCGAAGCGAACCTGGGAAAAGATCACTATTCGATTATCCTAATCGAACAGTGTTCTTTAAAATATTTTTTTGTTTACTAATTGTCCATTGTCATGATCTGAGAGAGATAGCCTGTATCTCTCCACAGGTGTGATGATGTATATATCTTCTGGTCGACGTATGATCGCCTTATAAACCCATTCGTCGACTAGGACATATGACAATCCCATATATGTTCTTGATGATTCTAATGTTGTCAAATATGTCAAGAGTAGTTAAATTGTGCCAACGTGTCTTTGAGGATAACATTTTGCGGCCGTTTCTGTAAGATCTCTATCTATAAAAGGCAGGATATGTGTGTGTTTGTGTGTGTAACGAATGCACGGCCGCAATTTGCACCAAAATTTACATGCACATGCTCCAAGTTAGCGGGAAGGCCAAAACTGACTTTGCATTTCCCAACTCCCGTCGATAGTGCAAATAATCGATTTTTCATGCTTCTACGGCGGTTTTCATGTATTTTACGGTCATTTTGTACTGGCCAGAGTTAGAGCCTATAGCTGACTGCCACGAATAGGCAGAAAGATTCTACTGGCCAGCGTGACAGCCAACAGCTGATTAACACGAATGTTAACTAGGATGCTAGCATACAAAAAAATCGATATCTGCATTCATCACAAGTGGGAAAAATTTAAATCTGCATGGCATTTTATTCCAATTGAATCATTCGCTTGTTTAAACTCAACGTTGATTCTGATTCCGCAGAACTGGGTTTGGTGTGAAAAAGTATGTGTTGTTAATATTCTTTCTTCATTCGGTTTTTCCAGTTACGAGTCATTTTTTTAAACTGATCGTTTTGTGTTCATTTAGTTTAGTTCTTTTTTCGTAACAGATTTAATGTTTAGTTTAGAACTTTGGAAAACTTCGCAGTGTGAGATAGGCAAGAAGTACGGCATGTAGCAACGTCAGCAAAGCAAGGGCCTCTCATTTAAAGGCAAGGAAGGGCAAAAATATTTTAATTAATGTGATATGTCGTACAATTTTTGAATCAAGCACGGGCAACGCTGGGCCATGCTGCTAGTGGATAATATAACGCCGGCATTACAACGGAAATTCGGCGGAAAATATAACAATCGATTTTTACTTTTATTCAAAATCACAATAATCAAATTCATATGTAGTTTCTTTGTTCTGCAATCCGTATATACATATTGTACACAATATGGTGTATGATATGCAAGTAAATATTTGCGTGTGACACGTGAATGATAACTTTTTCGGAAAAAAATGGCATTTATAGATGAGGTTATGTATGACATAATATCAGTTTTCGTAAATATGAAATAAGAGAAATAAATATATATAATGCTGAACAGAGCATATTAATACTACTTTTAATAATTTCATTTGGGACTGGGTGGAATGATTACTATGCTTTGATTACATCAGACACAAGGTGACAAGTTATGTGCAATTATAGAAAATAGAAATGAGTATAAAAGTAAAAATGAGAGTGCAGAATGTTTCACCTTAAAAATACCCAGCCATTTTGTCATTACAAGCTAAATACTGAGTGATTTGTCTGTCTTTATTATTCCCAAATATTATTATTTACATGTTTTGCATGTTTATATATATATATATATATATATATATATATATATATATATATAGAGAGAGAGAGAGAGAGACGATATATAGACTATATGTTTTTTTGTTTAGTATAATTATTATTTACAGGTGTTTTGTATATGCCATATATATATATATATATATATATATATATATATATATATATATATATATATATATATAATAATTCCACGCGCACACACACACAGAGTTAAATATGTGCACTGATGAAAAAACTGAGTGATGACAGTCTGCTTTATACTTGAGGGCAATATATATATATATATATATATATATATATATATATATATATATATATATATATATATAATTATGTATGTATTATGTTTCTTTCTGGCTTTGCGCCACAAATTTAAGATCGCAATGACTAGTCGTATTATTTCGTGACATTACCTAGGTACTAATTTTTTTTCTCTTTCACAATCATCAGCAACATCAACATTAGCAGCTTTCAAAGTGACACAAGTGATGAAAAAACACGCTGTGTTCCTCACAAAACAAATCGACTTTGATATGTTCAGATTGTTGACACATGAGTTTAGGATTTTGATTTAGCGTAACAGCTGCCCGAATAATTCTAAGGATTAAGCAGGAAATAGATTCGCTTCTGCATCAAGGCATTGCTACGAAAATCTTTTACCAACTGCTATCCAGATATGTTAGACGATTCATCTTTCGACAATGGCATGACAGGAAACGTCCTTCGAAAACTATGTCATTATGGCTTCAAAAGATTTCGATAATACCGGGATGTTTTTTTCCCGATCACCTGAACATAATCTAATCTATGGCATGAATTGAGCCGATCTTTTCATAAAGAGAGAAAATTAAAGGAATGCTCAAAAATACAATTGAAAACATGAAAGTAGATCATAGTAAAACGCGAAAAATATCAAAATGATCTATCGATATTAAATAATGATAACTTATTGTCAATAAAGGAACTCGTATAAGTATTAAAGAAAACTTTTACGAAAAAAAATTACTCGTCAAATCAAATAATATATATTTGGAAAAATATTTGTCAAATGGTATATATATATATATATATATATATATATATATATATATATATATATATATATATATATATATATATATATATATGTATATATATATGTATATATGTATATATATGTATGTATATATATATGTATGTATATATATATATATATATATATATATATATATATATATATATATATATATATATATGTATATATATATATATATATATATATATATATATATATATATATATATACATATATATATATATGTATATATATATATGTATATATATATATGTATATATATATGTATATATATATGTATATATATATATGTATATATATATATATATATATATATATGTATATATATATGTATATATATATATGTATATATATGTATGTATATATATATATATATATATATGTATATATATATATATATATATATATATATATATATATATATATATATATATATATATGTATATATATATATATATATATATATATATATATATATATATATATATATATATATATATATATATATATATATATATATATATATATGTATATATATATATGTATATATATATATATATATATATATATATATATATATATATATATATATATATATATATATATATATATATATATATATATGTATATGTATATATATATATATATATATATATATATATATATATATATATATATATATATGGGTATATGTGTGTGTGCACGCGCGTGTACTTGTTTGAATAATTTGTATATATTATGTCTGTTTATTTTATTTTAATCCTCTAGAATTCTCAGATCAATTTCTTGA